>JAODGE020019809.1:0-37327 GCA_027574965.2 Ecitophya simulans
CTGCGCACCACGTTCCAACTTGCGATTTGTAGCACACGAAAACCACGCAGAACAGCAAACAGAGATAAGTAGATACATAAGTATACAGCAGAGGAGTGCGCAGGTGAGCAGTGCCTCATAATGTAATGTGAGCAGAGTGTGCCAACAGTTGCCCAGTCGCTCACTGGGCCAACGTGCAGCTACAGGGCGGACTAGCGCCACTCCAGCCAGCGGGCTGATCCGCGCCACCTTGCCGCACAAATAACAAAAAGCACGGAGGGCTCACTTTGATAGCTGCTTATAGATTGCACGCGCAAGAGAGGGGGGGACCACACTCTTCTGGTGGTACCATGATAGCTGCATGACGAGAGCACGCAGTAACACTTTAAACATTCATGTACATACTAATCATCGGAGTGCTCTTGACTACACATTCACTCACACACACACGCACATACACACACCCGCCATCCACACGCACGCGATCAGCCGAGGAGGCAGCACCGCTTGCCGACACACACAACGCATCAACGGAAAAACTCGGCTCCGTCGCCGTCGGAGTCGGAGGCCCCAACGTTCACCTTCTTTTCCTTCTCCGTCTCCTCCACGCGAATGCGAGAGCGGCGGAGCACCGGCTTCCCGGTTTGACGAACCACTGGCGCCTGCGATCGCTCCAGGGCTTTGCGAATACGGTCCTCCTGTTCAGCTGCCTGGGCAGCCACGTGCACCTGCCGTGCCTGGCGCCGCCGCTCCTTGTCGCTCGCCTTCATCACGGCCTGCATGAGGGCATCCTCCACGTCGTTCGCGGGGTCGGTGATGAACCGGTGGTACTCCTCCAGCTTGTTCTCGATAATCGTCAGCATCTCAACAGGGCCCATGTTCGCCCCAGCCTCATTCTGGCTCGCGTCCTGCCCCATCCCAGCAGCCGCACCCGCAGCACCCTTCTTCGACTGTGTGCCGCGTACAGACGACAGCGAGCGCCCCTCTCGAGGCTTCGCAGGCCCCCTCCTCTTCTTCTCCGACTTCCCCGCACCCCTCACAGACGCACCAGTTCCAGTCGCCGTGGCCGATGTGCCGGGTCGGGTGCCCCGGCGGCCCTCACTCACACCGTCGTCCGCGCCGCCGCCTTCCGCAGCGGACCCGTCACCAGCCTCCGCTGCCAGCAGTTGCGCGGCGCGACTCTGCCGGGACGCCGCCGCCGTCTTGATCGCGTTGTCACCAGCAGTGAGTGTGCGGAAGATGGTGAAGATCTTGGTCTCCACAAGCGTCTTGAACACCTCCGGGGGCACATCGGCAGCCGCGTTGGCAGCAGCGGCCTTGCCCTTCTCAGTGCTGGACACTGCCGCACTCGCAGACGCAGGGGCCGCGCTCGTCACACTGGTGCTGTCCAGAGCGGCGGACCGTGACTCCAGCTGCTGCATCTTCTCCTGCGCAAAGCGGATCTTCTCAGCCAGTGCACTCATCTGGGTGTGGCGCTGCTGCGTCATGTTGCGCATGTCATCGCGCTCAGTCATGTAGTCCATCGCCACCCCCTCCAGCTCTTCCTCAAGCTCCTGGCAGTTCTGGATCAGGAAGAGGTTGCCCTCCTCAACGTGCACAAACACCTCTAGGAACTGGTTGACGTCCTCAAAGTACATGGGAACGCGGCTTTCATCGAACCGATCCAGCTCCTCCCGCGCCTCCTCCACAGTCATCGCATTCACACACTCGCAGATCGCCTCCGTTGCCTCATCCACGTCGCACTGCACCTGCCTCTCCATCTCCTCGTGCAGCTGGTCCAGCTGCACCTCCACGTCCACCAGCTCCTCCTCCTCGTCCTCCTCCACACTCGCGCGGCGCGGCGCCATGAACAGCCGACCAGTGCCTTCGCTCTTCTTCGCCTCAGCAGCCGCACGCGCGGCCAGCAGCTCAGCGTGGGCCGTCCGCACAGCCTCCGAACGCAGCTCGTAGGCACGCTCCACCTCCAGCAGCAGCGCCTCAGTGCGGTCAGCGATGCGGGTCTCCATCACAACGTCGTAGAACCACCGCTGCTTGGACAGGTCGTGAAGGAACTTCTTGTACGACCGGCAGTTCGCAAGCTGCATCTCAGTCTTCCGAATCTCCAGCTCCACCCGCGTGATGAGCACGGACAGCTTCTTGATCTCAACGGTCTTCTCCTCCTTCGCCTTCGTCTCGCCGTCAGCGCGCCGGACAGCGGCATCCTGCTCGAGGTTGCTGTGCTTTAGAAAGTTGTTGAACTTATCCCTCGTGCTCTCCAGCTGGTCCTGCTGCTGGTGCAACTTCTTCTCCGCACGGTCCACACTCTCCTCTAGCTTCCGTATCTCGGCCCTCTTCGTCGCCAGCGACATCCGCACCAGCCCGACCTCGCGCTTCTTCTCAATGAACTTGTCAATCGTCACGTTATCACGGACCTCAAACACAGCAGCCGGCGACGACGACGCGTTGCTCCTCGCCATCGTGCCCGTGCCGCCACCAGACACCCCGCCAGGGCACTCAGACAACTTAGACGCCGCAGCCCGGTGGTCAATACGGTACGACCGACCACTGAAAGGCGCGAGCGCCGTCAGGTCCCTCTCCATCTCGAGGTCGTCGCGGTGAATCTCATCAGCGAGCCGCTTGGAGGAGAAGATGGCTGGGTCCACTCTTGCCCCTTGGCCCCCGCCATGGCTCTGCGACGAGGGGGCCTTCTTGTAAGGGTTGTCCACCGCACCCTCAGCCATCTCCGCTCAGCCTACAGCACGCACTCGCACTCCGCCGCTCTGTGGGAAATGCGCGCACAAGATCACCCTCAGCAGCCGGTGAGAGCTGCGGGCAAAGATGAAGGCGGGAGCACAAATAGCTACAGAATAGACATTGTGAATGCGAAAATGGTGTGCGCACAGTAAGTGCCAGCACCAGCACAAGAGCACAACAGAGGGGAGGAGCAGAGAGAGACGATAGAGGAGTGGCAGCATAGGCAGAGGTAGCTCAGTCAGGGCGACTTCACGTGTCTGCCATCTGATCAATGCCGAGAAGGGGCAACGCACAGCAGCAACGATCCCACCCAGGAAGAGCTCTGGTGCGCATGCTTCTCCACCAACTACTCCGCGCCACGCTTATGATTATCCACAGTAGTACTTCATTCAACTTCCAAATGAGTGAGCTCGTTGCCATAAGCAGATCCACTCCGCCATGATCAGAGGAACGGAATAAGACAGGTGGAGGGAGGCGGTATCACAGAGAGTGTCTCACAGTGTCACACGCATACGCCAGCGCCTCTTACCTCCCGAATCTGTTATTATTATTTCGCTGAAGCACCCACACCGCGCATGGCCACATCCACAATAGTAAATAAAATCAAAGAGCGCACTCCACTGCCTTGCCAAAGCAGAGAAGCACCTGCTCGTACCAGTACAGTAAAGATAAGAGCGCGGAAGCGCGTGAAAGACACACACTAACACACACAGAGAGAGGGAAAAGTGCCGCACTCATACATATATATAATCAACATACCAGCGCTCACGTAAATACAGAAGCACAGGTATGCACACGCTGGTGCGCCAGTGTGTCCTTGTGATTCGCAAGCTAGCCAATCGCCTCTGAATCACCACAGAGAACAGTGGAAGCAGTGGTGCTAGTGTGGCATCAGTTCAAATCTCAAAACCCCAATAGTACGCACAAGATATTCAAACAACAGGAACAACAACACTAAACAGAGGCACGTACAGTGCTACCCACGTTACATATACCAGTGTTCACGCAACAGCAACTAAAATACCTCTTTAGCACGAGCACACTAGCGAGGGGAAACGCCGCAGCTGCTTACTCTGACGGCGCTACTGGTGGAATCGGGCCCGTGCGTTGCGGCGCGCGGCCTTGCTGTGCCGGGTCACCCCTTGGGCCTGGCACGGCGCCTGGGCGACCGTAGCATTGCCTCTGCTGCTCCTGCTGCTGATGCTGCTGCTGCTTGCGCACCTCATAGTCGGCAGAGTCGAAGAACTGCTTTTGCGGCGGTGCCTGAATGCCACGGAGGCGAGGGTCACGCTTCTTGGGCATATTCACCCCAGGCGGCGCGGGCGGTGAAGTCCCAGACATTAGACAGCGGCTCAGCTGCAGTGCCTACTAGGTGAATGCAATGGGTGCACACACGTACAGTTACGGATGTATATGAATGCCTACTGCACACGCACAACTGCACACCGGCCGAGGGGGGGGGAAGTTTGCCTTCCACCGCAGACACCAGTGGAGAAGGATGCGAATAGCAGCGCACAGTGAGGTCGCGCGATGTTGCGTGTCAGCGCTTCTGTGTGGGTCCTGGCTCCTTGATCACCAGGCAAGCGCGTCGTACGGGAGTTAGTAGGCACAGCATGGGAGAAAGAGTGCGAGAGTGAGAGAGGACGAGATGACAGTCGCAGCGCACCAGACATGGCAACGCGGAAGAAGAGAGTGGGCCGTGGAATAGCGACAAACAGCACGCAGCACGCTCAGGTGCACAGAGGAGATAATCAGAGGTGCAGTGTGTCTTCGTGTGTGCTTCATTGTTGTGGGCATGCAGACGATCGGGAGGGGAGGTATCGGGTAAGAGCACGGAGCAAAGTTAAGGACGACTCAAAGGCCGTGGAGGAGCAGTGAAAAGGTACACAACACCGAAGAAACACAGAGCGGCGCAGACCCCCCACAGTTCTATTGCCGAGAGCACGCAAAACGCCGATGAGATACAAACTCCTCTGCATTCCCCCACAGAGAAAAAACGTGGATGGTCTTCCATCGCGGATTCATCGACAGGTCACGTCTACCCACAACTAAGCACGCAATGAGGCGAGGTAAAGGACCACCCATAACCGCCAACTACATCGACATGCTGGTGGGTGCGAGTCTGTGTAGCGGCACTCCGCGGAACAAAGGGACCTGGATGAGGAGGTCCCAGCAGACCACAAATGTCCGTCTGCATTCACAGAGGCATGCCACACCCACACAGTGCCCCCCCCCCCCTCACTCCATCCCAACCCGGCCTGACCCCATGCTCGTCTCAGCTGTTTCTCTCCTCAGTGTTGCTGAGAACGTACCCATTGCCCACCCGCTCGCTCCCACACTGGCGATGCGGAAGGGTCATCGCACCCATTTAACAAGCACACAAACGACGTCGGAAAGCCCAAGTGAGTCCGCTAAATAAACGTATGTCATGCAAAAATAAAAGTACTAGAGCCAACAAGAATGCCTACAGGTCCCCGCCGGTGTCGTCATCTTTCCCACCCGCAGTGCCCTCGCCTACTGGAGCACTGCCATCGTTGCTTACGGAGCCACCCGCACCCTCCTCCTCACCACCCCTCTCGTCCACTGAATCGTCATCATCGTCGTCGCCATCTTCCTCCTCCACTGGCGCCTCAACCGTGCGACGAGCCGTCCAATGCGACCATCTCCTCTGGTCAAGCACAGCAGACCGCGCTATCACGTCCGTGGGCTCGCACACCGGGTACACCGGGCGCTCAAGGCCCTTCCACGCAGTGCCACCGCTCGGTCGCACCCCAGTCACCATCCCACATAGGTGCTCCTCCACCTCAGTCAGCCAGTCAGCGTTCTTGATGATCTCCTCGATCTCCTCATCGAACTCGCCGGTCAGCCTGCTGCACAGCGACGCTGGGGCGCCGCGAACAAAGTCCCGGTGCTCCATCATCGTGTACTCCCGCCCGATCGGATTCATCACAAGATACGACTTCCCAGCCGTCTCCCCGGACCAGTTCCCGCCAGCGGGGTACTCAATCCCCTCCAGCAGGCACGCACGCGTTCCGTTCCGCACGCCGCCGAGGTCACGGAGATGGTAAGACCGCACCTTTGTTTGGGTGTTGAGGCGCAAATGCAGATCATAGTACATCCTCGCTTCGCACATCCCCTCCATCACTTCGATCGCGCGGAGCTCACTGTCCTTGTACCCGCGTCGCCGCAGGTTGTTCTTGGGGTCCAGTCGGTGACTCGCCAGGTACGTCCCAGACGACTCCTTCAGTGAGTTGTTCATCCGCGCCCCCAGCGTGACCGCAACCGCGAGGCAAGCGGAGCAGTCGAGGTGCTCGTGATTGGCCCCGTGCTGGCTCTCAACCGCGAGCGTCGCCGCAGAAGGGGCCAGTAGGGCCAGCACCAGCACAACGCCCACCGCCGTGCACGTCCACTGGGACTCACTCCAACGTAATGGCATCATGGCGTTAAGCTGCTCTGTGTGAGCGGGGAGAATGGGCTTTATGAGTGCGCAATGTCTATACAGTAGCTTCAAGGGTGACGAGAGAGCGCAGGAGTACGTGAGGCAAAGGGAGAGCGCATGCGCCGCAGTACAGAGTGCACTGGAAGTGGTGGTCACTCGGAAGAAACAAGGTGAACTATTATACCCCCACTCACCCCTACCCCCTTCTACATCATTCATCGTCACACGCCTCACTAAAACAAAACCAGGGATCACAGACCACATATTTCCATGTTCTATACATCGCTACTGCAGCACAACGCCGCCTCGCCACCTACCCAACCTGGGGAAACCGCTCTCCCAGTCTCATTGGACAGGCAATAAGAGGGGTACAGGGAATATAGGGGATATAGGGGATATAGGGAATAGAGGAAGAGATGCAGCACACTGTCGGCAGCAATCTCCATCCCAGCGCTGTTTCAGCAAAACAATAAGTCCACGAGCTGTCCCTTTCCACCACTCGTCGCCCTCTCCCCTGGCCATCCTTTTTCAAGCCCGTGACAGCTTCACAGCACAGAGGCTGCGCGCGAGCTAGCAGCAGTGGCTCCCATGTCAGAGCCAGTGAGCGTGGCCGCGGCGTCGCCCTTGCCGGGACGCACACTATCAATCATCTCGCTCCCCTGCCCGTCGTGAATGAACATCCAAAAGTTCTCATCCGTGTATGGCCCCGCCTTACGCTTGGACGCGTACAGCGTCACGCGCCCGCAGCACACCTCGTACTGCGGCCCAAAGTCGTTGAAGTACGTTTCCCTGTTCGAGGCCAGCGGGACGTTCGTCATGTTGTGCCGGATTAGCAGTATGTCGTCCGCCTTCACCGGCTGGTCGCGCATGTCCTCCTGGAAGTCCGCATCGGCGTAGTCGAGGCACCACATCGCATCAGCGCTGCCACCGTCCGGCGAGAAGAACACATTCTGATACCGGCCCGTCACCTTGGAGGCACTGCTGGGCGACTTGAACTCCGAGACCAAGGAGAGGGAGTCGTCGCAGAGCTCCGGCATCGACATTATGTAGAGTGGCTGGCCGTAGTGCACAATGTCCACCTCGTCGGGCGGGGTAGGGAAGCTGTCAGTCGGCGGCACGGGCGCAGGCACAAGTACCACACAGTTCCGCAGCGCGGGCTCCTCCGCAGGGGCAGTTGAGCACGCCACCTGCCAACCAGTCGACGCCCGCTGCCGGTCGTCAAGGTCAAGGCTCAGGAACCCCACCGTGCACGCGTTCTGGAGCATCACCGGGGTGTAGAACCGCAGCAACCCATCCTCCGTGATCGACCCAATGCTGCATGGGGTATTGTGATGCTTCACCTTTGCCATTATGTTCGCCACCTCCGCCGAGGCATCCACCATCATCCCGCTGCGGCTCTGAACCAGCCGCTTGCGGTCCCGCTCGTACGCCTCCTCTTCATACCAGTTCCCAACCAGCGGTCTGCGGGGCATCTGCGTCGGTCGCAATCAGGGTCGGGGTAACTGAAGCGCAGGAAAGACTAGAGAGAGAGCCACGGACTTCCCATGTACATATATATATATGTGTGTGAGTGGGTGTGCGGTTGCTTACTTGCAGGGGTGTGATGGTCAGCAATACATAGCGGGGAAATTGCGGAGCCTCAGAGATGGGCAATAAGCGAAGCAAGAGAAGGCACGAGAGACATGGCGGGCCCACTCAAGTAGTGCCTCAGTATGGACGGTCATTGGGTGCGCACAGACACACATACACACACAGCGCGCACCCCCTCCCCACCTCCGCCACACAGCTAGGCGTAGTGGCCAGGCAATGACCATTCATCACTGCTCGCGAAATCACAGGCAGGGAGTAAATCGATATCGCGGGGGGGGGGGGGAGAAAGGGAAAGGCACAGCCATCGTCACCCTCCACGCGCATTGCTGCTGTTTGCTTAAAGCCCATCACCTCGTCAAGTGGCATCATCGAACCACGGACCAAACTATAAGCTCCACGTATCCGTATTTGCATCTCTATCGCACTCCTTCATATGCTAATACATCCATTCAGCGCAGCACACAAGATACACTCCGACACAAACAAACGTGCTCTCAACAAAACATGCACAAACACAGATTCACACTCACACACAGCTCACACACTACACCATACGCCTGGTAGTGAACAGTCTGCGAATGTAGAAGATGTTCGCCACACACATGACAGCAATGACAAGCACCTCCGCAATAGTGAACAACACAACGCGGGTGTTGGCCACCTCAGTAGTGGCGCGGTGGGCACGCTCACGGGTGCGCATGTACTCCTGGATCTCCATCACCTCGGTCAGCCCCTGCCTCAGTCGCGTGATGGAGCTCTGCAGGGAGTCGGGGCGCTCGACGTCGTCCGCGACCTTGCCCGAGAGCGCGCCACCCTGCTTGCCGGCACCGGAGCCAACCAGAACGGAAAACGCAACCACCTTCGAGGTGAGAGTACTCATAGCATTGGTGAAGCAAATGCGGTGACGCCCAGCCTGGCGGGTCTTAAAAAGCACCCGGTTCTCCGTGTCCCTCTGCGAGTCCCAAATAAGCTTCTTATCAGGGCCAGTGATCTCCGCGCCAATGTCCAGCGCACCCCCCGCAGTCACCATGTAATGCAGGAACACCTTCACCCCAACGCCAGCGATATCCTCGTAGAAGCACTCGTCTCTTGACGGGGCCACCTGCACAGCGAGGCCGTTGTCGTCCGCAGCCACGCTGCTCGATGACAGCAGCACGCCTGCCACCAGCAGGAGAGCCAGTGCAGTGGAGGTGAAGTAGCGCATCCCCGCAGGTCCGCGGACTGAGAGTGGATGAGGAGGATTGGAGGGAAGCCTATGGGCACGCAGCTTACTGCAGCGGGATAGCTAAACTAATTGGAAATGATCAAGATGCCTGCCACACACAAGCACACGCGATCTTTTTCAGTCAATGTGTGGAGCGCGCGTGTATGTACGTCACGTTCTAAGCTGGTGAGGGGGGGAGGGGGGGAAGAGGAAGTGAAGGAGCACTGTTGCAGTTCCATATGTAGCCAGTCGTGCTGGCAATGTCAGCAGCATATAAATGTGACGGAGGAGGAGGAACACCACCCCAGCAACAGCAGCACGAGAACTGCAGCGGAGAGACAAAGGTACATGTACAAGTAAGCACGCTGAGAATGTCATAACACACACACACACAAACGCACAGAAGCACAGAGGCTAAATAGGACTTCTCTCCCACAAGTCCGTGGTAGCAAAAGTAATATAACAGTAGAAGAAAAAGATTCTGAAACCGATGAATCAGCAAGACAAGCACCAATACAGCTGCTGAGAAGGGCAGTGCACGGGCGCTCCCTCAATCCCGTGCCGCCGCGCTCGTTGCGTGATCGCGATAGGGCATGCCCCTTTCGGTTTTAGGAAGAAAAGCTCTGGTATATCGTACTTTCATCATCTTGACTACACTCCCCTCCCCCTCCTCATCTTTGAGGGGCCCCTCGGCTCCCTCAGCCTTGCTGCTGATTCCCCCTTCCCTTCCCCCCTCCACCGACTAGCAACAAGTGCTGTCCGCAGGCTCCTCGCCTTGCGGCCGCTGCGCGAGACTCGCAGTCGCCGGCCCTGGCCGCCCAGACACCACCGACAGATCAATCACACCGGACTGCACGTTCTCGTAAATCGTCATCGCGGTCTTCAGGAAGGCGTCATCAACATTGTGAGCTGTCTTGGCGCTCGTCTCCATGAACGACAGACCGTTTTTCTTCGCGAACACCTCCCCCTCCTCCCTGCTCACCTGCCGCTTGCTCTCCATGTCGCACTTGTTCCCGATCAGCATGATCGCTATCGCAGTGTTCGCGTTCGCCCTGGCGTCCTCCAGCCAGCTCTGCAGGTGCTCGAACGTGTCCCTCCGCGTCACATCGTACACCAGCAGTGCCCCGCTCGCCCCGCGGTAGTAACTGCGTGTGATGCTGCGAAAGCTATCCTGGCCCGCAGTGTCCCAGATCTGCAGCTTCACACTCGTGTCGTGGATCGTGATCACACGGGCGCCAAACTCTACGCCGATCGTTAGGTCGTGCACGGGCTCGAACCGCTTGTCAGTGAACTGTAGCAGCAGGCAACTCTTGCCCACACCACTATCACCAATAATAATGTACTTGAACACATAACTGCTCTGAGACATCGTCTTGCTGTTCTCACCTAAAAGTGCACGCACACACACACACAACAAAAAAGGGGGAGAACGCTAATTCACCCTACGTATATCTCGCTTGCCAGCGAAGCAAAACTCGTACCAGCTGCCTCAATGTGCAAGGTACAGGTACTCGACGTGAAATTCGATTGTGGCAACTCCTAAACTAGCTTTAGTAGGCAGATATTGCTACACTAGTGTATCGGTGGGTGGATTTCATTTAAAATAGCCAACACGCGCGCAGGGAGAAGCGATTCATAACAAAGACAAAACGTGACGTCAGTAAGAGCAGTCACCGCAGTGTGCGTGAGCCCACGCAGCTGTCAGGCTGAGCGCAGTCACTGGTGCGCACCAACTCTCCATTCACACGTCCCGCTCCGCCACACACAAACACTGGATTGGGGAAGGATAAGAAGCGGGGAGAATAAGCAGTACCACTCATCAAATGTAGCAATGAGGCACACTCACGCAGTAAGCAATACGGTGTTGGTGTACAATACATCGGGCTGGCTCCCCTCAGCCTCGGGCGCCCGTAAGGCGCAGATAGTACATGAAAGACAAATATGAACCATTCCGGACGCCACTCATTTACAGCGGCGTCCCAATGCACAGACACATCCGGCAGCGCACCCGGGTTCACAGCGCATACGATGCTCGCTTGACGCGCTCAGACAAGTAGTAAATCAGGCGCTGCGCGCTCGCACGCATCCTCTGACGTCGCTGATGCTCTATCAGGAGCGCTGGATCCACAGCCACCGCGTCGGATTGCTCGCGCACGTCGCTCTTGGGGTTCGCAGTTACCTCCACGTCCTCATCCTCATCAGAGGTTAGCATCACTGGCCGAGTCGTACGCAGGAGATTCTGCAAGAGGGTCACCGCGCGCTGGCTGGCAACAATCCGCAGCTGGTGGTGCACGTCCATGGATAGTCTCTGATCCCCCTCCGAGAAGGACAACGCCGTGGTGGCCACCGGGCTAGCGACTCTGCTGGTGTCCGTCACAGACAGCTCCCCCTGAGCCACTGTGGAGTTGCCATCCTCGGAGAACGTGGTGTCGCCGATCGGAGGCACAGCCGCCGCGCGACCCACCGGGTCCTGTGGCCCGCCCTCGTGGAGGAGATAACGCGCAAAGGGACCCTGACCGTACTGCAGAGCCTTCATCACATAGGGGTTCCCCCACGACTTCGCCACGCGCAGCTCCATCGCGTCCTCCACACTGATCGGCTCAGCAAACGCACGACCACCACCACCAGCACCACCAACGGCGGTGCAGGTAGGGCCATCCACGCTGCGCCCGATACCCGTCCCGGGCCTCTCCACCGGGAACACACCAGCCACCTCCGAGAATGAGAAGCGCGAGGGGCTGCGGCACTGGATGCCCGGCAGGTAGCTGCCGAGACGCGTGCGCCGCCGGCACGCATCACGTCTCGCTGCAGACGACCTGCCGGGGTCTGAAGACAGTGCGTCCACCAGCACAGCGGAGGGGCGCGGCCGGCCGTTTCGGCTGCCAACGAGGGCGGCGCTCGACCGGTGAGCGATCACCGGCCAGGCAGGCCGCGGCGCGGACGTGCTGAGGTCCAGTGAGGCACTCTCGGCAACGGACCCCACCCCAGTGCCAGACAGCAGGAACACCTCCTCCCACATCTCGCACCGCTTCGTTATGTTCCGCAGGCGTGTCTGCAGTCCGTGGTGGTACTCCTCAGCCAGCTTCTCCTTCTGCTCCTGCGCCGCCAGCGCCTCCTTGCGCTGGAGGAACTGCTCGCGGAGACTGTTCACCTCCAGCGTCCCACCCTCTAACAGCGCACGCTCGCCCAGCTCAAAGTGAGAGAGGTGACTCATGGCAATGTCGTAGCACGTGCCCAGGTAGGCGGAGTACGTCTCCAGGATGTGTATCCACTGAAATATCGACACCGACTTGTCACGCAATTTAAACGTCGCAGCCATGCAGATTTCGTCCGTGCTGTCAATGACATTATGCAGCGCATTCTCCGCGTACTCTAGCGTCACGGCGAGCGCATTCGACGAGAAAACCCTCGGCGGCTCCGGCGGAGTGTCGGACTCCTTACCCTCATCAAATATCTTGCGGAATTTATCCCGCAGATCCTCCAGCTGAAGTTGCTGCATCTGTGCAGCGGTGCCCGCCTCCTCCGTCGCTGTCGCAGTACCCACAGACGTTCGCGGGTCGTATCGCGAGCGCACCAACTGCTGATCCACCACTGGACCGTCCTCGGCCTCCGCAAGCGCCCACTGAATCCCGCGGAGGTGCGCGAGACGCTCCCGCTTCTCCTGCACCCTCGCCTTCAGCTGCGCCTCCTCGCTGCCAGCAGACTCAACCGCAATCGAGTGCGGCACCCACGTGTCCGCAGCGCCCGACGGGTCAGCCTGCTCTAAGCTGCCCCCGCTCCCCGGTAGCTGGGCAGACGACGACGCAGCATAGGGGGAAGACGGAGAGCCGGCCGCTGCCTCCCCCCCGCACTCCACCCCCACACCGCCGCCCTCAGAGTCAGGCATCAGATCAGGGAACGACTTGTCCACGCCACCCTGACTCCTGGTCAGGAAGAGCCGCTGCTGTGCCTCCATCGAGGTCACATCGTTCACGCGCGAGTTCATCTCCCCCGCAAGCACCGCAGCGCGCTCCAGTAGTTTGCGCCTGTTCACGAAGGTGCGCAGCACCTGGCCAGAGAACGTGTTGCCCTCCTCCGCGCGGTTGCCAGCCGCCGCCCCTCTCGACGCGCCAGCGGCGCTGTTGAAGGTGGAGCTCCGGTCCTGCGGATCAACCGCAAGCAGCAGCAGCGGCTCCAGCTGCCGGTCCGCGCCACCCTGGGGCACAGGGAAACTCTTCTTCCTGCGACTCGCTGCGAGGCTGCCAGGTGTGTACCGGAGCCCTTGCAGCAGCGGCAGCTTCACCATCGCAGGCCCCACACTCGGCGGGGACGCTGCTGTCGGTCTACCTCCCCCGGCGGGGCGGGACAAGGGCGACGGCTGAACGCTGGGAGGACGCTGCGGCATGACGCACACAGTCGCCTGTAATAAAAAATACACGCAAATGCACCAAACGAAGTAGAGGAGGAGGGGAAGGGTGGAGAGACAAGAGAAGCAGCTGACGGTACGTACACACACACTCACAAGTGCACGCAGGCGCTGGCACGTCATCCCTCTTACGGAACAACGCCAATGGCGCACAACAGAAAGCTTCAGTGAGAAAAGTGGACTGGGGCGTTATTAGTGATGATACTCCACCGTATTAAAGCAGGGCATGTGACAACTCGTGGAGGGAGCCAGCAGAACACAGTGCGCCACGAGGGGTGTGCGGGTGAGATGCGTAAACAGCGAGCAGCTGCAAGCGAATGAGGCACCGCACACACGACACTCCCAGTGGCTGCACGGTCGCCAATCCACACCCTCTCCAGTACCTACAGCTTCTGGCTCGCCTCACTCTCCTGCTGTTGCTGCTTGTAATAGGGGTTAAAGTGCGGCGGCAACCGCTGCTCAGAGAGCCTCTGCTGCTCCAGCTGCTTCGCAGTGGCACCGCCGCGCTGGTACTGACGCAGCCGCTCCGCCTCCTTCATCTTCTCCTCCTTAATGTCATCCACGATAGTGCGCAGGTGGCGGGTTGAGAGGCGGTTCCAGATGGTGAAGATAACAATCGACACGCCGCCCCAGAAGTATATCTTGCCCGCAGTCAGGCGCATGGCTCTAGCTACTGTTTTGTGCGTATATATGAATATCAGTGAAAACGCAAAGTGTGGCAAGGAGCAACTTCAGTGCAAGAGGCGCCGCACAACGGAACATAAAGCAGAGTCCTGTAGAGGGACAACGGGAGAGAGCGCTGCCAACAGCACTGCATGACTGCAGTTGCAGAAGAAGCAACTAGCGTCATGATACCTACGTACAGTACCCCATAGGCAGCACACACACACACATGACCTCCGCCAGCCACAGCCTCACACCCACTCACTTGCCCAGCTCTATCACACTGTCAGCAATCTCAGCCACACGGTGGTCGTGCGTCGAGATCACCACCGTCTTCCCGTGAACGTCACGAAGCTCCCGGATGGTCACGAGCAACTGCTTCACAGACATCGCGTCAAGTCCAGTCGTCGGCTCATCCAGTAGCACAAAAGAGCAGGGGTGGTTCCCGCTGAACACACGCGCCAGGCAGATGCGCTGCAGCTGGCCACCGCTGAATGGTGGGTGGTCCACGTTCTCGATGAGGCTGCTGAAGGGGTCTGCCAGGAAGGTGGCACAGCCACTGCGCACCGTTGCCTCGTGGACACGCTCGCGCAGCTCTCGCGTGAGACCCAGCCTCGGCCCCGGGCTGGCAGGCGCGCCACGACCCCCTCCCTGATGCATCAGCAGCTGCCGCAGCCAGCTGCCGCCACGACGCTCAAGAACCACTCTGGCCTTCCCGTCAGCACCCTCGCCGTCGCCACTGCCCCCACTCCGGCCACTCAAGTCCATCAGCAGTATGTTCTCCGCTACAGTGCCAATGAAGATGGCGTGCTGCTGCTCCAGCAGGACCACCCGGTGCTGAGTGCGCACTGTCCCCACGTGCGGCCTCACAAGCCCACCGAGCAGTCGCAGGCACGTGCTCTTCCCAAACCCACTTGGGCCGTAGAGGGCAGTGATCGAGCCTGGGGCGATCGCAAAGCTCACGTTCCTGATGCCTCGGCTCGGGCCAAACCCAGTCGCCCCGCCCACCGCACTCACATCGCCGCCCTCGTCGCCCGACACCAAAACCATGCCCCGCACAGCGTCCTCAGAGAAGAATCTGGGCACTTCAGGATACTCAAAGCTCACCTGGTCGAGACAGATGGCCTCGATCCCAGTGGGATCATAGATGATGCGGCCGCGCAGCGCTGCGCTGCTCGCAGCAGCGGCGCCATCGCAGTCTCCAAAGTGAGACGCTCGCACTTCCTCACAACTCACGGAGCCACTCGGCGCCGCCACGTCCCTCTCCTCCTCCTCGTACCACTCTAGCATTAGCTTCAGCGTGCGCAGCCGCCCCAGGGTGGCGCGCGTCTGGCTGACGTCCTTCGACAGCTGCAGCAGGCGACTCACGAACTGCTGGAGGAACACAAAGTAGAGCGCAACGTCCATCAGCGCAATGTCACCGCGCCGGTGGTAGTAATTGCTCATGCCAAGCACCACCACAAAGATCAGATTCGTCGCCCCGGAGCAGACCGCGGCGTAGCCGTGGATGCACAGATTCAGCTCAGCCGCCATGTCGCGCACGTGCACCAGCTTCTCCCGCAGTCGGTCCACAACGAACGGCCGGCAGTTGAACACAAAGATGGTCTCGCTACGCTGGAGGGCGTTGCAGAGAGAGGCCTGCGCGCTAGACTCCTCCGTAGCCACCGCAGCACCCTTGTGGTGCTGATTCCTGCCGGAAAGGAAGTAGACGTACTGCACAAGGCACACCAGCACGCCAATCACCACAGTCAGCGGCGTTGAGATGTACAAAAGGGCCAAGAGCAGGCCGGCAGCGGAGAAGACGGACGACAGCACATCGGTCAGCAGCGCGCCGAGGGTGTCGCCGCAGGTCTTGGCGCTCGCAGAAATGATCTGTGTCAGCTTCACAGCATTCACAACAGCAATCCGCTCCGGGTGACTGGAGCACAGAATACGCACCAGACTGCTCTCACTCATGCTGGCCTGCGTCGCCATCCCGGCCCGATAGGCAGACAGGTGCCCAACCAGCGACACCACGTGATACAGCACCACCACCGCAGCCATCAGCAGCGCCCGGCACACAAGGCCATACAGGAACGACTCACAGCCCCCAGTCACGGCCGCTACTACGCGCCCCCCGAACAGCCACTCGCTCGCACGGCCAGCACCAGCAGTGACACTGTCCACAGCGCCATCGCCACCACCCTCAGTTACCCCGGTGTCACCAGCGTACGTCGCAACCTCCTTCGCAGTGATGGGAATCAGCAGGCTCAGCACCGTTGCGAGGACCATCGTCACTGCTGCCAGGCATATGATGCGTGCATGTGGGCGCCAGTACGACACAGCAAAGTGGACCACCGAGTCACGCTGGCGGAGCCACATCGGGGCCCCAATCAGTGTCCCTCCCAGTCGCAGCCGATTGGCTTCTCGCTCTTGCGCCTGTATCCTCTCAAAACCTTACCTGAACACCGGCGCGCTAAAGAGTTTCCGTCGTGCACTGCCAGTGACACCTGCGAATCAACCACGTGCACCTGCAATGCACTGCGCCGCATTGGAAATATGGAAATAGAGGAGAAGCGGGGGAATAAGTGGGGATGATCAGTGCAAGCATGCTCAGCTACAGCGGCAAAACACGCCGGCCATCACGACGGGTAGAAAGTGAGCAGAAACACACGGCGGGGAGGAAACGGAGCCACCGCAACAACAGCACACAGAGCACTAACGAACAGTATTGTACACACATAAGCACACACACACATCATACACAGAGTACACGCCGCCTTCAGGATTAGTATTATAAATTGGTATCACGGTGTGTCAATCGCAAATTGCTATGTCAAAAAACAACAGCATGCAGCGGGCGTGTGTGTATGTGTATGTATACATTTATGTACGTGTACCAAGGCACAAGGGGGGGGGGTTGTGGGCCCAGCAGTAATTACACTAAACAGCATTGGAGGGAGGCATAGGAACAGTGGGGAAAGCCTACCCCATCGTCGGGGGCGTACATCCCGGCGACGGCATGGAAGTCGGATAGCAAAAAAGAACAGTATGCAGTCAGCCAGTGCCGATGGGGTCAGCTATACCTTTTGGTGCGATACAGTCTATGAGCTTGACAGTAGTAATAGAAAGAGAAAAGGGGGAGAGAAGAGTGGAGCAGTGAGAGCCAGCGAATACCACGTGTACACCTGGATATGTGCCCGCAGCGCAGAGAGCCTCCCCAGCGCGAGATCAGAGCCAAGCTCGTAACGCCGGCACACAGCCACGCCATAAGGCGCAAATGGAAACCAACTATTTGTATATCGTCACTCATTGCTGTAGCGCTCGATGAAAGCAAATGGTGACAGCGAGAGCAAAGAGTTGGTAGTACACTGAGCAACGGGGTATCATCAACAGCACGCCCGTGATGCGCGAGGCACGCTCAGCAAACCAGGCGCTCCTGCCCAGCCAACACCCCAGCTCATCATCAAGCCAGCCAGCCCTCATCAGCATACTGCACGCCTCAATAACAGAGCAGCAGCCAACGAGAGCAATCAACGAGAGGAACAGGAGCGCAGCCTCACCCAGTGTGGAGAAGCAGCAATAGTGTGGTGGAGGGAGAAGGCCGAGCTGCCGAGCAGCACGAGTCCGGGCAGCCAAGCGCCTCGCCCCCCTCCCCTGACGATACTAGGAGAAAATCACTCGCCATGGCCACGCAATCGCTGCCGCAGCTGCGTCGACGAGAGCACCGACCCGTCCTCGGATCGCACGTGTGGCACACAAATTGGGGCCAGCGGCGCAAGACCGCCATTTTGGTGACGAAGCTCGTTGATGATCGGAAGCGACTTCTCCGTCTCCGGTGATACCACCAGAGCCTCGATGCCGGCGATAGAATCAGTGCCACCACTCATGTCAGCAATCACATCCACCTCAAGCTCCACATCCTGGCGTATCTTTCGCAGGAACGCCACAGCGGCCGCCTTGCGGTCCTCGATCGGCTGCAGCTCAGACGCAAACTTCTTGTTCACCAACAGCTCCTCTCCCGTCACGCCAACACGCAGCTTGTCAAGCGTGTGGAGGAGCGCAGTCGTCAGCAGCAGCTTATGGCCCTCGTGTAAGTGGTCAAACGTTCCGCCGACAGCAACGTACCGGTAGGCAGGCTCGAAGCCTTTGCTCGAAGTCATGAACGACTTGTCCAGCAACACAGAATGGGCCACCGGCCGCCCCACAGCCGCGCCATCGTCTTCGCTGAAGCGCACCACAGGAATCACACTGACGTTCGCCAAGCGGGGGCTATGAATGGCAGCCGCGTACAGCGAGTGCGCATGCTCCAGAAAGGTGGCGCGGAGCGCGTCGTGCACCTGTAGGAACACATCCACAGCCACAGAACTGTCGCCCCTCAGATGCTGAAGCAGCGCCATCACATTCGCCTCCTTGGCCATCGCTGTGCTTAGGTGTATGCTGCGCATCGCAACGGTGCTCAGCGATCACAGTCGTGAAGAGATTATTGTGGTAGATCGTAAATAGAGTAAAGTGCTCCCATACTATCCAAGCACACACACGCACACAAAGGGGTGAGGTAGAAATGTGTAATGCAGGCACAAGCAGCGAAAAATGCTCGGCACAGGCGGTGGCAAGCGCAACAGCCACAGTCCAGTGAGTCCAACCCCGCCAGCCAATGGTCGCATACAGTGCAGCAGCGCACATGCCCAGGCAGTGAGCCCTCACCACCACACAGTCTGTCCACGCCCACGTGGCAACATCACTCATAGATTATAGTAAACGCAAGGATGCCTCACTACACGTGCAAACAGAGAAAACGCGAGCAACCTGTGCATCGCCCACGCGCAGTTAACGCCGTCAAAGAAGAGAGGGAGGGGGCGGATTAATAATAAGGACACAGGAAAAAAGATAGAAGGAGCCATTAGAAAACTACTCAGCCTGCCTCTCATCCAGGCACAACACGAATATAATCAAGGCAACACAAAAAGAGGCACTCAGCGCACTAGCACCGTCACACACGCAGCCTCGCCATCCCACACTTACATGCACGTAGGAGCAATGACCTCCCGGCCGCATGCCCCTCACTACCCCGTCACTTTGCCCTCCCGCACCTGCATTCTCTTTCAAGGACCACACAAAACACATCACCACACCTTCTCCATGTAGTAGCGCGAGTGCCCATGTGGGATGTTCTCCTGCGTACCAAAGTGACGAAAGCCATTCTTCTCATAAAAAGGCCTCGCTTGCCAGCTCATGGTGTCTAGGGTGATACGGCAGCACCCCCTCGCCTTCGCAATCTCAGTCATCTTCTCTAAAACAGCACTACCAATCCCACTCTTCTTCAGCTCAGGGCTCGTGCAGAACAGCGATATGTGCATCTCATTCCACACAATCTCGTACACACACCCGGCAGCCAGCGTGCCATCCGCCAGCGTCACCTCCAACGCCTCGTCCACTCGCACGTACGGCTCCACGTCATCCACGGCCCTCTGTGTATGCATTTCAAGCCACTCGTTCAAGTACCCATCCGCCGCCTTCAAGTCCATCGGTACAATCGACAGCTCCCCCGCAGGCTCTGGAAGCGGCGGCAGCACCGCCTCCTCGCCCAGGGGCCACAACTTCTCCAGCAAGAACTTGGTGTGGCCAGCAGGCAGGTTCTTCTGCATGGCAAACTGGCGGAAGCCCAGCTTCTCATAGAACGGCTTCGCCTGCCACGTATACGTGTCCAGCCACATCCGGTCACACTCACTGCTGCATGCGAGCCTCTCCACGTGTTGGATCAGTGCCGTCCCAGTGCCCCGCACTGCGCACTCAGGGTTCACGGAGAGCAGGTGCACGTGCATCTCATTCCATATGCAATGCCCATTTATGCACCCAGCGATCCTCCCATCGGCCGTTACGGCGGAGAACGCAAACTCCCACCTGTTCCCAGGTGGTACGGCAATGTCGCGCTCCACGATGTCCTGGATTATATACTCAATCAATCGCTCCTCCATTGCCTCACGCCCCACTTGCTTGAAATGGAGGCCCCCGTGGGAGCCGCCGTCGCGCCGCTCCTGCGCCATCCGAGGGTGAAAGAGCGAAGGGGGCAGACGGAGTGGGCTGGAGCCGACTCTAGTGGTCGGTAAGAGCGACTGTGGAGGACGATGTATGTGCTCGCGCTTGTGTACTGCGGAGCGCGCAAAGACTCGAAGGCCTGCACGTCATGTCAAAATATCCAAAGCAACAGAGGGGGAGGAGTCTAAAGAGTAATGGGAGTGTATGTCAGGACGGCGGAAAGAAATGCTCACATAACCGCATGTGCACACGTGGGCATCTTTCGGTCTCTCGCAAGCTGACTATCAGTATCGCAGAGGGGAGAGGATCATGCACCAATAGCACATGTTCCGTGACCCTAACGTGTGTGGACAGACGACCAGCGCTGCCGGGGAGGATAATATGATTGAAAAGTGCAGTGCGTGAAAGCACAGACGCTGCGATACTGGAGATTGCTGCTGCGTTGCATTGCCTTTGATCGCTAGCATCCCAACGAAGGGGAGGAGAACAGTCATGAGGCGCTGAGAGGCGGGCCAGGGCGACAGTCTCTCAGCGCATAGTACCGCAGAGAGAGCGCCACTCGTAATGCCACTGCTCTAGGACATAGCACAAATGAAAACAGAAAGTGAAAGTAATGGGTGAAGCGATCACACAAGTCTCTCGTTGTATTCGTCAGCTTGCAGCAATATCATTTTTCGCCGCCCAGGGATCAAGGATGAATGAAAAAGCAAGGACCCTCAAGGCCACAGCACACCTCCCCCTCTCCCAGGAGCGCACAGAATCCTCGCATATACACGTATGTAGACACACGCGCATCGTTGCACGCAAGTAAACTCGGTAAGGTAGACTGAGGGAAAGCAAACTACAGAGAAACAAAGTAGAAAAGCAGCCTCATGCAGTCGGGCGGGGGGAAGGAGGGGAGGGGGCACACGGGTCGGTACGACCATGCCCACCCGTCATGCACACAAACCGCAATAACACACACACACACCTCCTATTGTCAATGAGCCTTCACGCCCGCTCGCTCTCGCATGGGAAGGTGCGAGGGTGTCTCTCATCTCGCCTGCCTCCCTCTTCTCTCCCCTCCCCCCCCACCACCACCACCCCCAACCTCCGACGCGCTACCACACCTTCTCCAGGTAGTAGCGCGACCCGTTAGGGGGAATGTCCTCCTGCACGCCAAACTGGCGGAACCCATTCTTCTCGTAGAAGGGCTTCGCCTGCCAGCTCATCGTCTCCAGCGTGATACGATTGCACCCCTTCTCCCTCGCAATCTCCGTCATCCTGTCCAACACCAAGGACCCGATGCCGCGGCCAAAAAAGCTTCCGTTCGTGCAGAGGTAGCTGATGTGCAGATCGTTCCACAGCGTCTCGTAGGCACAGCCGGCAGCGAAGGTGCCGTCCTCGAGTATCACTTCCGTCGCATACTCAGCCTTGTCGTACGGTGCCACGTCCGGGGCGCGACGCATGCAGTCGCCCTGCAGCCAGCCGTGTACGTGCTCCTCTGTAGCCTCCACCTCACTCGGGCGCACCACGAACTCAGCCGCGCTCAGAGGCAGCGGAATCGGATCCATGGGGTCCCCCAGCATCCACTTCTTCTCCATGAAGTGCTTGCGGTGCTTCACAGGCATGTTGTCTTGCACCGCGAACTCGCGGAAACCAAGCTTCTCGCAAAACGGCTTCGCCTGCCACGAGTACACATCTATCGCCATCGTCGTGCAGTCAAGACTCCTTGACAGCTCCTCCATACACTTGAGCAGTGCCGTTCCAGTTCCAGCGACAGATACTTCAGGGTTCACAGCGAGCAGATCAACACGCAGCTCATTCCACGCGGTGAAGCCAACACAACCACCCGCCATGCGGCCATCGGGAGTGAACGCGGAGAGGGCGTGGTAATTCTTCACATACTCGGGAATCACAATGTTTTTAGTGCGGTGGTCCTCATCAAAGAAGCCAACGGTCTTCTCGATCAGCGGCCCCCGGTCAACCTTGCGATAGTGAAGCTCCGTCGCCACGGCCTTCGCTCGGTGGAAGAAGGACCTGTGCAGCATGGTGGCGACACGGTGTGATGCACGTCACGTCGGCGATTCTCAGGTCAGCAGTGGTGGCGGTGCTCCAGCACCGAGGGTGACGGTGGGAAGAGAGAAGAGCAAAGAGGAAAGAAGGGAGGGAATCATGGAGAGGGGGGCCCTCAAAACTTCACACAAATTGCGCACTGAAGCAGAGATACGCGCGCGAAATCTCTCAGGCATTGCCCACAAACAAATGGGGAAAGATCACAGCAGCCTCTCACAGCCCGTCACCTCTTCGCTACAGCACTGCGCCATAGCGCAGTTCAGTTATGCTAGCCGATCCTTCACACGCACCGGTGTCCCCGCACTCACCACGCATCATGCGAGGGAAGTGCGCCGCGGCGCCGTAGCAGTGGAACGCCTGGAAGTGGTGGTTCAGCGATGGAATCGAGTGCACATGGAAGCACGACCCCAGGCCACCGTGAACAGGGTTGCGGAAACAGTAGAACACACGGCCAATGCGGCTGTGCACCAGCGCCATCGCACACATTACACAGGGCTCGTGGCTCACGTACAGGTCCAGTTCATTCGCGAGGTACGGTTCGCCGTCACGCACGGACTCCACAGAACCCGCAGCCCCTCGCCTGCTGCCTCCCAGCCTGGCAGGAGCGCTGCCCCCAGCGTCATGGGCGTCACCGCCACCGCCACCGCGAAGCAGTGCGAGCCTCTTGATGGCGTACATGACTGGGTGCTCCAGCACAACGCCACTCGGCTCACCGCCGCACTCACCGCCGGGGGTGTACGCGCACGAGGCCAGGCAGTTCCCAACGCGCAGCGCGCTGCAGCCCTCGCTCGACGCAACCACCTGCTGGGTGATGGGGTCAATCACCACAGCAACAATCGGGAGGAGCCGAGGTGACTGTGCATCAGCGATACGCACACTCAGCGGGACGACGTGCAGCTTAAATTGCTCCGTCACCGCGTCGATGAGCGCCTGCGAGGGCAGCTCCCGTGGCTGTGGCTTGGGCACTGCCAGTGGCCACACCAGATTCCACGTCGCCCACAGCTCCGGCGACTGCCGCAGTGATCGGTCCGGCACAAAGGCAATGTGGAAGCGCAGCAGCGGCTCCGCCTGGTCACAGCCACTGCCACTGCACAGGCGCTGCGCAGCTGCTGCTGACAGTGCCGAAAACTCAGTGCTCAGCAGCGCCTCGCAATCGGGCGAGTGCTCCCGCAGCAACGCAGGCTGCCGCGCACACAGCTCCCGGCAGGGGGCCCCAGTGCACACAATTATCTCCAAGGGTGGGCTGACTCCGCACACACCGGAAATAGCAGCGGACGCTGAGGGAGCGGATACCTCCGCGCGCTTGCGAATGCGCTTCAAGTGGCCCCCCTCGTTGGGAAGAGGGTGCAGTTCGTTGACAACACGCAGGAGGAGCTGAGCGTGCTTGGGATCCGAAATGCCCGCCACCACCGCAGGCATTAGGGAGGGCTCTGGCTCCGCAGCAACGCTCTCCTCCATTCAATCACTGCGTAGCAGAAGAGCGTGCCTCTATGTCCAAAATTATATGCGTCTGTCTGTCTGTCTGTGTGTGTGTGTGTGTCTGAGTGCGCTTCCTGCCACCCGCCCTTCACCCCTTACTGTTTGCAGTGTCGTGCCTCAGGAGGCGAGGGATTGCGAGTGCGCTGGGAGAGAGCGCCTACCACATGGGGAGGAGAGCAGAAGGCAAGAGAAGAGAAAAGATCGAAAACATGTCCCCTTGGTGCTAACAGTCAATCTCGCAATACAAGATCCACATATACTCGCAGACCACGCGGCTCTCCACGTCGTATTTGCCATCGACGATGGGCACAAGACCGCCTCCCGCTGCAAGCGATATATCCCACTCATCACGGTGATGCGCAGGTGTGTAAGTGAATGTATGTAGCCGGCGCTACGGCTGCGGCTGCAAAGACGGCGCCGCACGCGTGTATGAAATCCGATGCACGCTCAGATGCTCGCCCGTGTACCGCTCAGCCACAGGAACCATCTCTACAACACCCTCCCCAACGCCCGGCGAGGCTGTGAGGTTCGCGACGTGCTTCCGGAACGCACCCTGCACAAAAGCCTCCACGTCTTCCACATTGTTTTCTTTGATGAGCACCACATAGGCAGCGCCGGTAGGGGAGAGGTGCCGGGGCAACTCTGTCAGGAACCGATCCAGCACAACGCGCCCGCACGGGCCCCCGCACCACGCCGCCTTGATCAGGTCCTTCCGCGACACTGCGTCCTCGAGCTCCTCCACGGACGTCGGCACGTACGGGGGGTTAAAAAGCACAACATCAAAGCCCTCGGCGTCCACGCCGCCCTCCCCAAAGGGCGAGAACAGGTCTCCCTCCAGCAAGTGCAGACAGCAGGATCGCTGCGCCGCGCAGGGCTCCGGCCCGCACGCCACTGCGGAGGCCCCGCGGCACACAAGCGCGCCATCCTCTCCCTCAGCGGGCAGCAGCGCGGGCGCGGTGTACGAGAGCACAGTGGGCATGAAGTACGCGCGCAGCGTCCTCTCCCACGTCAACGCAGCAGCCTCGAGCGCCACTGGGTTCACATCCACAGCATAGAATGACGAGGAGGGGTGACGGGGTGCGCAGTCGCCGCTGCCGCTGTGCAGCACTGCCCACAGGTGCGTCACCACAGTGCCAGACCCGCAGCCAATCTCAACACATCGCCGTGGCCTCACTGCCTGCAGGCGTGCGGCCTCCGTGTCAAGTGCCTCAAGGAAGAGAAACGTATCGGCCTCTGGCTCATACACATTGTCGCGGAACCTCTTGTCGCTGATGCAATGAAAGTACTCTGGCACCGAGTAGATGCTCATCGAAGAGCTGTGCACCTGTGTGTGTGTGTGTGTGTGTATGCGTTAAGCTGTGTGTGAGCGCGTCTTCGGCGACGAGGTGGGTGAGGAAGGAGTCAGTAGGAGAGTAGCAATGGTGGGGAAGGGAGAGGAGTGGGAAGCGGGGCGACGTCGTCCACTCCAGCAGTCTCTCCCTCAGTGTTGCCACTGCTTCATTGGTACAAAAGCTGCCAGAATGCGGTAAAGCAACCAATGACGCTCGTCAACAGAGCACCGGCACAGCGGCTGCTACGCAAGAAAGCTCTCTCCCCAGCCACCACTCTCTCTATCTCTAGCAGTGGCTCTATCTCCACCCAACACAATGTTCGGTGCTGATGCTGCAATCACTCTTCCTACAAACAGCAGGTTGCTAGCACAAAGGCTGCACGTGTACACACGGAGCAGCCCCCACTCCCCGACTGGCGACGGAGCAGCCGCACATTAGAACAGCTCCGGCGACTGCTTCACCAATTTGGGTGGACGCACAGAAAAAGAGTGCAGCGTCGTTCGCAGATCGTCGTCACTGAGTGTACTCTTCACCGCCATGACAGCGACATCCGAGAACGCCTGCTGCAAGTCGTGGCTGCTTACCATCGCAGCACCGCTGACATCCTCCGCCGCACCCTCACTGCACACACCACCATCACGCGAAGATGCTGAGGCCCTCTCGCGCTTCGGCTGACGGAGGTCAAGGGGCTGACAGGACATGCATGAGAGCAGGGCATCGCTGAACACGCACAGACCCTTGCGCGCGCTCAAGGACGTCTGCAGGGGGGCACGGTGCAGATCATTCGCGATGAACAAGACACGACGCAGAGCTGGCGCACTGCTAGCCACGGGGATGGCGGGCTGAGCAGAAGGTGAACGCGGCGGCGACGCTCCGGGGGCAGTGGAGGGCCAGTTGCTGGCAAAGGTGTTGTGCAGCAGCACCCACGGGCAGTGCGGCATAAACAGCACAAGTGCCTCAGTCTCGTCGATGGGCTGGTACACACCCAGCGTGTTCTCCCCCACGTATATGCACAGCTCGGAGCAGCAAGCGTGATGAAAAGGCTGCGCCAGTGGCTCGACAAAACCGCAGCGCAGCGTGGGTGACACTGGACTTCCCCCGGTGGCACCGCAGTGCACCTCCCCACCATCGGGTGCGGAGCCGCCCTTTGGCATTCTTCGCTCGCTCCCCTCACACATGCGCTGGGCAATGTCATCCACCATCGCAGCCCTCAGCGCAAGCAGAGCACTCATCTGCAGTGCGCTGGACTTGCTCTCGCCGCGACCAAACAGGCCAATGCCCACCCCAAGAAGCACCACAGAGCTGATGGCCGCGCAGTCACCACGTCCTCGCCACATTATACACTCTAGTTGGCCGAGCGCAGCGGGCAGCAGCTGCTCCCTGAAGGGGCCTGGGGAGAAGCGCAGCGCATGCGCAGTCCTTCGCAGGTCCTTCACAGTACGCCTGACATCGGCAGTGCCAAATTGCAGCGTCTGCCTCGGGCAAACGCTCAACTCTCCCGGCTGCCGCTGACCCTTCTTCAGCTCCCGTGACTCCTCAGCCCGCTGGCTGCGTTGCGACAGCGGCTGCGAGTACGTCACGGTCTTCCACGAAGGCATTGCTGCGGCAACAGCTACCACTAATCTTCACACGCCTGTGGAGGAAGGTTCATTCAGAAACGAAGGGGAGGGAGCCAAGTACAGTTGTTGTCAGTATGCCAGTAAAGCAACATGCACACAGTGTGTGTCATACACTCATAGGAGTGGCGACTCTGAGTAGCACCCCGGGAAGCCAAAGGGTAAGCACAGCACCCTCAACCCAGTGAGGCTCCCAATCCACCAATAACACATTTGTAGCTGATACAATACAGTGGCACTCACACACACACTCGCAGAGGCACTTATGCAGCACGTCAAGTCAGCAGTCCAACAGGAGAAGCAAAGGAAGAATGGCAGCAGCAGTGCAGACACATGGGCCACTTGCGTACCAGTGAGCCCCTCCCCCACTTCAATCCATGCCCTCTATGTCTCGCCGTACGCTCTGCACGTCCGCACCATTCTAACGTGGTGTAGGTGAATCACAAAATGACAACGAGCAGAACAAACAGAAAGGCATGTCTATCTATAGAATCTAGATCACCCCACACGCAAACACACACGCGCCAGTGGAACGCGCTCACACATACCCGGCGCTTCTACCCAAGGCTACGAAGCCACTCCCACGTCATCCACCGCAGCACCTTCCAGCCCCATCCGCATGTGCTCCACCGCGACAGCGAGCTGGGCAAAGGTGGGCACGAAGGCCCGGAGATGCATGGCGCGCTCGACCTCAAAGGTCAGCACGTCCGTCAGCATCGCGGCGTCCCCCGCAGTCGCCACGCGCGGCACAGCCTCGCCCTCCGCACGTTGCCGAGACCCAATGTCCTGCACGCAGCGCTCTACACCAGCCACAGCCGTCAGGTGCTCGTGAAGCAGCAGCAGGTCAGTCGTGAAACTACCACCACCACCAGCCCCATCCATGACAGGAGCCGCGGGTTGCAGTACGGTCACGAGGCACCCAAGCTGCGTCCGCAGCGACGCGCAGCCTGACAGGATAGAGGCCACAGCACCGCCCACTCCATTCGCACTGACAGCCACAGGCGGCGCAGGGCTCTCCTTCGGGGAGCTAGCGACTACCGTGCTCTGAGCAGCAATGGTGCCCTTCAGCTCTGCCACCAGGCGTGTCAGACGCACGCTCTCCGCCCGCTCCTCTAGCAACTCAGACGTCAGTCTCTCCACGTCTCCCTGTACGTGTGTGCATTTCACACAGCGGTCAGCCCGAAAAGAAGGCTCCACCGCACGCGGCAACTCCTTCAGCTCCTCCGCACTCACAGCGCTACGACTGTCACGCAATGACCGCTCCCCCTCCCGCAGCTGCTGCAAAGCCGCTACGAGTTCCTTGTTTTGTCTACGAAGCTCCTCAATCGTAAAGGACTGCAGGGAGCTCGCATGCAAATCAGCTGCGCTCCCCGCAGCCACAGCGTCAGCACCAGCACCGGGCACGGCGGTAGTGTGCCCGTCACTGAGCTGTTCTGGAGGAAGTGCATACCCGCGCGGGGTGCCGCTCTTGGCGCGTCCATCAGCAGAAATGCTCCGGCGGCCCGGCGCGGCTCGGTGCGCGAGGACGGCCTCATCCACCGCAGCTGCCACATGCGACTGATGTGCCGCAGCGTCACGCTGCAGCTGCGCCTCCCTCCTCTTCGCCGCGCTCAGCATCCTCCGCAGCTCCGCCACCGTGGAGTGGAGGGTGTGCACCTTCTTGGTCAGCGCGCCAGTCACACGCGCCTGCTGCTCTGCCTCACCCACTAGATCGTCGCGCCGCTTCTCCAGCAAGCTCACCTTCCGCTGCAGCCGTGCGAGCATCCTCCAGCACTCCTCCGCCTGGCTGCGCTCAGACACACACCGCTGGCGGAGGGAGTCGCACTCCTCCTGCCTCTGCCGCAGCGCATCCGCAAGGCGGCCCACCTCCGCGCGCGCCTCAGAGTCGTCGGTCAGGCGGACCTCTTTCAGGCGCTGCTCAAGTGCGCTGATGCGTGCCACCAGGTACCGCTCTCGCACTGCCGCCGCCGCCGCCGCGACACCGTCGCCTTGGAAGGCCAGCTGCTGTGCACTCACCGAGGGCGGGGGCAGTGGTGCAGGGGTGTCGTGCGTTGAGCCGCCACCGCTGCCGGAGAAGAGCACAGATGTGGGCTGGTCAGCAACAGGGGCCAGGCGCGCCGAGGCTACACCACTTCTGGCTGTGCCGCTGCCGCCGCCGTGGGCAGGGGCAGACGGCGGGGTCGCCACACGCGCCGAAGAGCCGCTGTCCTCGCTCCCGCCACTGCCACCCGCTGACCTCAGCCCCCATGGTGGTCCAGTGGTCACCAGCTCCCCAGCAAAACGCATGATCCGCATCGCATCGCGTGGAGACGCCGTGGGGTCGGGGAGGCACACCGCATGAATCTCTGCAGAGCCTGACATCACCGTCTCCTGCAGTAAGGTCCGCAGCGGGCCAGTGGGGGCACACGCGTTGGAGCTGTCCATGCGTAGCGTGAGTGTCAGCGCCTGAAGCAAGTCCTGGTCGCTCCCAACATCCACCAGCAGCGCCCTGCCGTAGCCCTCCAGCTCCACTCTCACCACCGTCGCCGTCTGTCCAGCGAGTGCGTCCGGCGCGCCGCCGAGCAGCTGCTCGTGCCGGTTGGCCAGTATTGTCATCACGGCGCCCCACTGCGACGCCGACGCATCGCGTGTGAGGGCCTGACGCTGCAGGCCCCGCACCTGCACCACCGTACGCTCCCCCGCCTCGCCCCAGCCGCCGCTCCCCGCGCGCACGGCATGGCAGCGCAGCTCGTCGACAGCTGCACGATCGTGCGCAGAGACCGTGGCCACGGACACCAGCGCGCTGGTGCACTCCACTGCACTGTGGAATAGCAGCGGCAAGTAGTGCGCGTACAGGTCCAGCGCGATGCGGCTGCAGTCCTCCACCGCTGGGGTCGTTGGCAGCGCCACCACCAGGGCCGCGTCCCGCCCAGCGCGAATCGCCTGCAGTAGAGGGCCGCAGACGTGCTTCACGAGGTCGTGCGCGGGGCTCAGCACGTGAGAGAAGTGCAGGGACTGCGTCCGCCCTTGGTACAGCACCCGCACACCATCCTCATAGACCGCATCAAAGAAGGCGTTCGCGCGTGCCGCGTGTGGAACCACGCAGTAACTTCTCATATATATATCGCAGGTAGCTTCTGGCAAGGGATGAGGCAATTTGAAGCAAAGGGGATGAAGAGCAAAGAGGATGTCACCATTTAAAGCGGTCTTCATAGCTACAGAAGACACACACACACACTCATTCCAGAGCGAAAGGAGATCGGTCTCGCATACTCTAGGCGCCGTCTTGCATGATGATGTTGAGATGCTGATGTGTGCAGAGCAGCTGCTCAGTATCGTACATACACAATCGCGCGCACATACGCATGCACATGCACAAAAACTAAGTCGTGGCTCCGCGCCAACAGGTGTATGCACAAGGTTGATCCTATTTGTTTTGGTTTACGTTCGCGTGTACGTGTTTGTGCACGTGTGTTCGTGTCTGTGATAGTGATAATAGTAATGTGGGCAGCACAGCACGGCAGAGGTCACCCCATGTCCTGCATTTGTGGGTGTCGCCCCGCCCTCCGCCCTCCCTTATATGGCGCCGCTGCCAACATGCCGTAACATCCACAACTGCTGTAGGATCTCAGCATGCAATTCAGCTCATCACAGCAGCAGCCATCAAGGAGAAGAGTGTGGTCATAATGCACTGCTGCGGTTTGTTGAGATACCTCGCGTGCTCTCTCCCCCTGGCAATCGATGGGCACACTCCAGTGGGCGTGTATTCCACCCGTAAAGCCAGATACTCCTGTGAGTGGGCCACAGTAAAAGCGCGCCACTAACAGAGGGGAGGAGGAAAGTTAATGCGCTGTCGAGTGAACAAAAATTAAAATAGTACGACAAGATGCGCATGCACACCATCTCCACATGTCTCCAGTTGCATTCCTCTGCAATCCGCTCTGCGTATATACAAAGGTGCTCTGCTACCACTGCAGCGGTTTCCTTCACCAGGGCCCCCCACCACCACCACCAGCATGCCACTCCCCTCATCATCGACCTCTTTGCTGGCACGCACGAGCCGCTGAGGGCTACCATGCACAGGTGCGCATTGCGTGGGAGCGAAGGAGGAGGGAGGGGGGCAGAGAGAAAATAAAAGAGATGCGACACTTGACTTCTACGTGGAAAAGATGGAAAGAGGAAAACTGGGCGACATGCAGTGTCGATACCGGAGGAGAACTAATGAGAGCGGGAGTGGGGTGGGAAAGCGAGTCAATACGGCCGCTACCTCTGCCGCTCTCATACGACGCACGGGCTTCACAGTTCACAGTTCTTGCCGTTGGCTGCATTTCATAATAGCAAGCAAGCAAGCCTAATATCTCGAACCCCACAAGAGAAGCGCATTCTAACGATTAGTTAATATTACTTCTTAGATCAGTAGCCGACAAAGAACGCATCAAAGAAAAACCCATTACAACATATAGATATATATAAACAGCAACAATGGCCACACGTGCGCGGTTCTGGTGCACCTCTAGTACTAGTAAATACTATCGCTCCCGCACACATTGAGGCACACCAAGAACAAACATAAATAATTATGGTAGCGTGCGCCTACTACTTTCTCGCTGCTCCTATGAACACCTTCTCAGCACTCGACTATAGCAGGGAAGAGGAGAGAATAATAGGGTATCTCTGTGGAAGGAATAGCGCGTATAGTGAGCACGAACAAATAAAGCGTGGCGGCAGCTATTATGTTTCTCGCCTAGTGCTTCTAGGATATAAGGCCGCACTAAAAGGGAATAGTAAGGTAAACAGACTTCAGAGCCGCTGCTCGTTCCCATGACAAAAACAGCAAAAGGCAGCACACTCGCACGCAAGAAGATGAAATTGAAGAAAAAGAGAAACTGCCGCACAATAAAGCACATAAACAAAGAAGGACAAAAAGGAAATCTGGAGGATCACAAACAAACAACAAACGTATATTCGCTAAGATGCCGCTAGTGTGCACGGCTCAAGATATAGGGAGGTAGGTGTGATTGCACTCGAGCTGATGCACGATGGGCTCCCTTCAGCTGTCAGAGTGCAATATGAACCTGTTGCGATCGCGGTCTCGCGAAGATTAACAGCAGCAGGGGGAAGAGCGGACAGTGTTTGCAAAGCGATACCAGTGGAGGTAAACAAAAACAAACTCGAGGGTGCGTTATCACTACAGCTCGCCAATACCTATAAACATATATAGGCACAATCATATGTACAAACACATGTGTGCATGTGGTAGCCAACGGAACCAAAAACAAAGAGCAAAATAAAAACTCAGCAAAAGGGGGAAAAACAAGGAGACTCATTTTCGAGGGTACTCCTCCGTGCGCAGTCGGTTGCCTCACTCGCTCCGCTTCAACCAATATGGACAAATGATAGTAGAAAAACAAAACAATAATAATGGTGCCACCAACACAACCAAAAACAACAACAATAACAGCAACAGATGAAGTAGAAGCGAACGCCAAAGTGCCGCTGGACAGCGCATGAGGGAAGTGGTTACGACTGAGGGAGGGGCCTACTTCATCCTCTACAGGTATACCACGCAGCGGGAAGAGCCCACTTGCAACATATATGTGTGTTGTGTGTGTGCAAACTCATTGCACATGTACATACTGAGCTGGAACGCTATTGGATAGTGTTCGGAGTCGCGAGCTGACATCATTGGCAAGCGACTTTGGCAAGTCGCCCTGGCACGTGTAAATGTCAAACAACGATTCAGCAACGTCAATGGTGAAGTAAGGGTCAATGAATACCGTCTCCCTTAGCAGCTGTTGGTACAGACTGTGTGAATCAGACTTCAGAGCAACCGCACCATTCTCTCTCTCACTCCCTTGAAGGAGAGGTTCGATCAGGCGTTTCGTTATCTCAGACTTCGATACCCTATAGTACCTCCACATGTGCGGAATGCTCGACGGGAAGCGGAGAATCGGCACCCGCACATAATTGCTATCTGGAGCAGACCGCTTCTCCCTCCGAATCTCAATGTACCCGTTCCTGGAGAGGTCCTCTGACATGAAGTGGAGCGTGCTCTCCTCCAGCTGCCGATACTGCTCCAGCAGGTGGTTGTACTCGGCGTCCGAGCAGCTAGTGTCGCCGATGAAGAGCGCCTGCCCGACGTAGTGGGAAGATATGTACACGGGCTTGAGGGGCACAACCTTGCGGCTCAGCGGACTTCTCAGGTCAGCACCAGACCCTGTCTGCTCATCATCCTTCAGCACAGTGGGATCCGACAAGAGCACACGGTACGTATCAGATTCCATGTGAAGGTTCGCCACCACCAACCGCACCCGCCGCGACGGCACGAGTGGTGAAACGGGTGTCCGCGGTCCGCCATTAGTCTGCACCCCGCCGGAAAGCTTCGGCGACAGCATCGTCGATGACGATGACGACAGTAGTGACAAGTCCGAGTCCGAGAGGTCCGGGCAGGGCTCCGGCGAGGCGTCCTCGCCCTCCTCATCCCGCGTCTCCACAGTGACGCCCTCGTCGCCATCCTCGTTGACCACTGTGGCAGAGCTCTTGGACCCCGCACCTTTGCTGCCACTGGTCCCGTTCACCCTGCCATCAGGAAAACCGTCTGGCGGAACCGTCACATCCCTCCCGTGCTCCCTTTCCAAGTCGCGCAGCCTCGCAGAAGTGCACAGCAGGAGGTACTCCGCCTGGAAGCAGTGCGTCACGTGGTGCTTCCGCTCCGCCTCGCGCAAGCTCTTCATGTGCAGCCCGTACCGCACAAGCCCCACCTCCGACAGGTTGTTGTCAATGAAGAAGACAGCGTCCCAGGTACCGGTGGAGGCGAGGGACCACACCACGTCCATCTTGCGGAACATCTTCCCGTTCACAAAAGCAGTGCGCCGTGACGGGGCGATCAGTGAGTTGAGCGAGGCAAGCGAAATGCCCCATATGCCGGGCCTCAGCACAAGCCACCGAAGGTCAGGCGCGGTCCCATTCGGAGAGGTGAAGGGCGGCTCCACAGTGGCATCGAACATGAACGCGGTCTCGTCCGCTTCAGCAGGGCGGCCCTGGATCTTGGAGAGCCGCACCAGCACGGTGCCCTTCTCAAACGTCGTCAGGTCAGCCATCTGCGGCCGTGGCTCGCGCGCTTTGCTGCCCCCACAGCTAAATATTTCAGAGAAGCTGCCCTTCTTCTTCTTCGCAGTCCCCGCAGAGGCCGCCGCTCGCAGGCCCTCGGAGCAGAAGTACTCCTTCAAAAAGTGCAGCCGGCCCGTCCCATCAGCGGCGAACACGTCATCGATGCTTCCCTGCGACAGCAGCAGGTGACGGGTGTTCCCACGCATCGACCGGAAGAGGGACCGCAGATCCGCATCGCGGAAGACACGGTGCTGTCGCACGCCGCCAGAGCCAGACGCAACCAGTGTGTCGTCAACGTCCCAGATGCACAGGATCCTCCGCCCACTCCGCGCGAGCGACGGCGCACGCTGCTGGTTCGCACGGTCACCGCCTCCGCTTGCCCTGGCGTCTGATGGATGCGAGGGCACGGCCCGCGCCGCTGACGAGCTTATGCCGTCCCTGCTGCCAGAGAGATGACCGGACAGCGATGAGCTGCCATTTTGCGGGGGAAATGCGCCATCGCCGACACTGCTGTCAAAGTTACTGCCGCTCCGTGCATCCGGAAGCTGCAGAGTCTTCACTAGGCTGCTCAGCTCCGAGTAGTTGCGCACCACCGCGAACTCCGGGTGGATATCCGTCACCAACTGCGAGCTTCGGGTCATTTATGCAGTCACTGATACAAGTTTAAACTTTTTTTATGTGTGTACCTGCACGTATCTGTGTGTGCAGTACAAAAATTATCAAGAAAACGTAAATGGAGGCAACGCCAACGACGTTGCGTGTACACTCTCTCTCACTTACTACTGCATCCCCCAGGCAGTGGTAGAGACGATGGGTTTCGTGGTAGTGATTGTTGTTCGCGAGGAATGGGGACAAGAGCACCCGCCAGCCAACAACAACAAAAAGGTAAGGGCATCGTTGTGAGAAAAGAATAGAGGTGTCGCTCGGTGCATACTCAGCACGGCGAGGTATCCACATCAACTGCATCTACGTATCGCCACGTCATCTCTCCGCCAGCCTCGCAGCAAGTTCATCAGCGGAAGGAGCCAGTAATAAAGGCAGGTGCCCTGCTTGTTATCGTAGATGGTAGTATATACTCACAGAAAGTACACAGAGGCGGCGAATATTACAAGTGCAAAAGCATGACAAAGCGGCTAGAGACGCATGCGTATCCCACTCTAGCCAACACACACACACACGCTGCCCAGGGGCCTACAACTCAGCCGGCCACAGCGCGCGCAGCATAGTGCGCACACAAACCACCAGCGCAGCTTCCGGTGCATCGCCCAACGCCGACGCTAGAAGTCCAGGTGGGTGTCCAAGAGCGTCTGCTGGATCCTCTTCCCTGAGATCACCTCGTACAGCACCAGAGCAACCCACAGTAAAAATAGCACACACACACAGCCAAACATAGTGAACAGGGTGATCAGCCACGTCGACGTCGAGTACATAAAGAAGCTGCACTCGCCACCCTCACGCGGAACCCTGTTCTTGTGCGTGAAAAGAAAGTACGCGATTTGCATAATCAGCACCCCAATGCACATCAGCCCCGTCAGCCTCGGCAGTGCCGAGTGCATCATAATCCCTACGAGGCCGGCCCATGTCAACACCACAACAACAATATACACAGACAGAAACGCCTTCGCAGGCCCATTGCAGCCCGACAGGTTCAGCAAAAAGATAAGCAGCGTTATCGCCGACGCGACTAGGAAGTACATTGTGAAGAAGCTGAGCACCCGGGTCACCACGTCCGTAGGCATCACCCGCTGGTGCCTCATGTACTTCCGGTGCTCAGCAGAGTCCACCGTCATGAATGCAAAGCCAACTGCATTGCAGGAATGGGGGAACAGTACGAGCTGGATATAGGCCAGAACAGACATCGCAAACGATACCACACCAGAGATGAGAAGAAGCCAGAAACACACTGCAGTGATGTTTCGGTTCCAAGTGTCCGTGTTGCGATCAATAAAGAGGAAACTCTGAAGAATGATCTGCGGTATCGCAAAGCATATGCCATAAAGAACCTGCTGAGCGCCGATACCGCGGCGGAGATCGTACCGGATCACGTAGTAGCTATATCGATCCCCCTGGAGCTCATAGCGCAGTGCCGTGTAAGTGAGCGCAATTTCGTAGACAGGGATAATAGGAATTACCTTGAGGCTGTTGTCCGGATACACCCATATCTGATCATCGTACACCTTGATCTTATCCTGCTCCATCCACATCGTACTCACAAGATCAACCACGTAGCCGCCCACATAGCAGATTATCGTCCAGTAGCCATAGTTGCGCTTCGCGTCGTTCACAAACCAGTACACAGCAAGCCAGACCGTCGACGCGGTGAACAGGAGTGACATCGCGATCGTCAGCCAACAAGTGATGTTGTTCACAATGTACAAGATGCGGAATGGTAGCTGACTCAACCGCGACGGCTGCTCAAGGTCACTCATCAAATGAGGACACACAAAGAGCATCTCAATGAACTCAAAGCCGGAGTATCGCATCAGCACCATCTGCCGCTGTGAGATCCGGCTGCTCGGCACGTTGCACAGCACGCGCAGGTAGTCAGCCTGCGAGGCATCAACGAAGTGACCCTTGTACGGGTCCCCGGTGAGCACCTTCTCAATCTCCTCCTGGATGATCCGCTGCACCATCGCGTCGTCCAAGTCCACGGCGCCGGAGTCTAGGCAGGTCCGAATCAGAAACGGGTTGCCCGCTGCGGCACTGAACACGTCTCCGTCAATACGGGAGGCACCGGACTTCAGCGTCGCCAACACCATGTTGAGGCCAAGTGGGGACGGAGTGCGCTGGTACTGCAGGATGGCCTCGCGCAGGTCAATCTGCACGGTCTGGTTATCGACGTCGTTTCCCAAAAAGTGGTCGGTGCGCGTGGAGCGGGAGCTGGTGCCATCGCCGCTCAAGGACGATCCATCAATCCCATGGTACATGCGGTACAGATGCGACGAGTCGCTCGACTCGGGCTGCTGCTCCACAGGAAATGGCTCATGCGACACAGAGCCATAGATGCCGAAGAAGCGGGCTGAGGCACCCGAGACAGCATCCGAGACGGAGTTCCACAGTCGGTCACCGCGGCCCGTGGCAATCGGCTCGCGCGCTTGTGCGTCACTGCGGCCGTTGCCATCGGGCACAACGCCGACACCGGCAACATGGCTGTTGTCGTCGTCAGAGGAATCCACGAAGTTCACCTGAAGCAGCTGAGGCGCGGCCATGTGCACCCACGCACCTCTCTAGCGTCACGCACTCGCGGATCGGTAGCCAGTACCCCAAGACTAAAAAGGCGGTCGCCACAGTAAGTGCTCTACGCAGGCTCGATAGCCCAGGTGTCGGTGTTGCACGCAGAGTCAGACGCAAGCCTGTATTGGAAGCGCTGTCCTTCACGCACCTTCTTGGTGAAGAGAGTCCTATATCCCTCGTGCCAGTACCTACATCACACCAGCGCACCCCCCCCCGCTTAATATCTGCTCCTGCTGCTGTTATGTTATATATTGAGTTATACTCCTATCGCTCTAGTAGGAATTTAGCTTACCTGCGTGGTACACCCTCTCAGTTATGTGCAGCTTCTGTATTTAATTTTGAAAAAGGCAGTGAGTACAGCAGCCTAAGATTCGCTGTGTTTTGTATTTGTGGATGGGATTGTTGGTAAACAAAACGCAATCGCGCTTCATCGAATTCAAAAGTTGAAAAGAGAAACAAGTTGGGGTGAATGTCATCATGACAGGACAAGCG
>JAODGE020019824.1:0-12675 GCA_027574965.2 Ecitophya simulans
TTTTCAGCCAATCACAGCTCAGCTTCCCACCATTACCTCCCACCATTACCCCCACCGCTTAATCCTCATTTTCAATCCTCAAACTTGGTCCAGAACTCTCCTATAATACTACTCTCTTGCTATCAACAGCTTGCTGTTCTTCCCTGTTAGGTGCAATATGAGGTACTGTGGGTGCCCGTTTGATGATGGTGTAGTTGGTGCTTCTATGAATATCGTGATCATCAACAAAAATGACGTGCAAATAGTTCCACTAAGCAGCGGATGTAGTCCAATGGGCGCCAGGCTTGGTTTGTCTTTGTAGTTTTTTCACAAAATAAATAAGTGTTCGACGTGTACTGGTTCCGCGTCCATGTAATGATATTATTTCTTTGGCAATATTGCCAGAGTTCCATTGCTGGTTTCCAGCCAGTGCTTACTCCATGAAGAGGTCCGAGCAACTGAAGTACGATTCGACAGCACTCGTGATAGATAGTTTTTCCTCAAGGCGTGGGAAATCATGTGATATATGTCAAACCATACTCCCTTCTTCAGATGCAGATCCCGTTTCTTTCAAATAATAAAACAAGTGAAACAAACGGTATTATTGGAAACTCGACGAAAACCCTGACCTTGCTCTAGTCAATGATTTCATTTGAACTCCAATTTTTTTGCAGTGGGTGTAATTGTCTTCCAATATTACCACATTTTCCAGTTTATTCCTACGTCGTGTTGTTATTCACTGTCCGTGTCTTCTGTTTCGTTAGAGGTGCACCATGAGCGCATTGTTCTTTCTCTTTACCATGTTGGGGTGCACGATGTCCGTTGATCTTTGTGGTGCTTGTGAAACCAATTATAATTTCTAATGCTTACAAAATTACAATTTATATTAGTAAAAAATAGTACATTATTGTACTTTTCTTTTAACTTCTAATTTGTATTTATTTTCTCAATTCTATTAGTATATACTTTTATTTTTATAGCATACCGAGCGTATATAAGTGAATAGCTCTAAGTATCCCAATATGTAGCAAAATGTTGTTCTATAATCATTTTCACTTAACAATTTCTTTATAGTGACTTTGTTAAAATGAAGTTTGCTTTACCTCATTAATCTCTTAACGTACCTGTATAGGAATTTTGCATCCACATCTTATCAAACCTTAGAGTTCGTTTTTCTGCCGCAGATTTTGGCCAGTTACGGTCAGGTTGGGCATTCATATAAGCTGATTAAGTGTGTTTGGCCTATTCATCTACGCAACGCTTGTCTTCTTGAGAATCTTGTCGAGTAGTGCTCTGCGCGGGTCTATTTACTCATTGTGCACAGTTTCTTATAATGGGTCCACAAGGACTGATTGTCATACTAGTTAATATTATTTAGCCTGGGTTCTGAATTGTTTCCTCATTATCAATATATTTCTTTGTATTTAATTTGCAATCATAACTCCGAATGCTTTTACACACATATCGCAACAACCCCTGCACTTATTTATGTTGTGGCGACAACACTATATTGTAAAACATTTTACGTTTTATTCAGTGTCTGGTAGGCTCTGAAGCCAAATCCCAGGTGTAATACGCACCTAATACCGTCCGTAATGTTAAAACTCCTTCTATCTCGGTATCTTTATCTTCGATTTAATGTCGCGCGGCCGACAGCTATAGTGCATCTTTGTTTAAAGTTAACAAAGCCTTGGTACCATCTGGTATGATGTATGAAGACAAAGACCTGGTTGAAAGACTAATCAAATTACACTATGCAGGCAGCGTATTACACTACTTGCTCCGACAAGAGTTTACATAAGTGTACAACATTAATATAATATATACTGCTATAGATATCTTTTACATAATTTCTTTGTAGATGGGCAGTGACACGTTTTGGAACTTTCCACTACGAAAATTTGTTGACTTGGTCTAACCTGCCATGGGCACCACACCAGTCTTTGTTCTTCAGTTCGCATACGCTAATCAAATGGGAAGATTCAACGACCGCATTGTAAACGTTTTACACATTTAAGATCGAAGATCTAAATTTGGAGAGTTTGTTTTATAAGTTCTACCGACCGGAAACGTTCCGCAAACGACAGCGAGCTTTGGGGATAATTTCAAATTTTGCGAAATTGTCATTAATTTATATCCAGTAATCCAACGCCTAAGAGGGAACAAGATGGCGTCTTTTGAATATATGGAATATATGGAATTTAATCACAAATTTATCATTAAAAACCCGCCGAAAGATGAAAACTATTTATTTTGGTTGAATTTATATAAAAAATATGGTAAAGGAAAGGTTTATTTGTAAATATGTTACAATTAAATCATTAATGTTATTAGACTAGTAGTTAATGCACTGTTTGTAAAATGAATCAACCCGTTCACAAAAGATATTGTCGCGGCTCGAGGATTTAAATAGAAATCGACTATAATTTTGAGGTTGACAAAGTGACTCGCTTGGCGACATACCGTCCGCGACATACCGGTTAATGATCAGGCCAAATTAATAACAATATAGGCAAACCACTAAATGAACATATATATTAAAAAGACAAATTTACAGAGTGGACTGACATATTGCTCGATCGTGGCAACTGGATAAGTTCATTAGGCGCAGGGACAGCGTTACGGTGTCTAATTGATCACTACTTGCGCTAATGAATTAGAATTCCGTTTATACTAATTAACTGATTTGCGATCACAATGAACGATCAAAGTCCATCATTAGGGAGAAACCCCTAGTACTTTTCTACAGGAAATGCTTACACCTTAGCTGGAGGCTACGCGACTACTCGGCGCCAGTCCAAGGTGACTCGGCGATGTATTTCTAACTACTCATATTTTCAGGGAACAACATTGTAGCTCGCAAGTAACATTGTGGGTCCCGACAATATAGAACAATACATGTCTCGCTAATTCACCTAAGTAAAAGTTTATATTAATTTAAATGATTTGTTATATAAATAAACTAAAAACTTTAGATTTTAAAGAATTGCCAGGTATTGTTTTTTTCAGCTGTCATTGGGTACAAAGTCATTATACACGCTATAATTTTTTTTTTATTATTAACATATTTCAGACAGTGAAATATAACGTGTATAACATTTTAAAACTTGTTATAAATACTTAGTTAATTGTTTCTCGGCAAAACAACCATGAATATTTTAAAGATTGTTTTAATTCTTCTTTTAAAATGTGTCTTTACTTTTGCAACTGTAGTCAATGTGCCCAACTTAGGAGAAATCAATGGCCTTCAAAGACAATACAAGACAACGATCGGCACATATTACCAGTATGTTGGAATCCCTTATGCAGGACCCCCGGAAAGATTTGCTCTTGCTCAAATAAAGAAACCATGGTCGGATATTCTAAACGTCACAAAAGAAGGCAATATCTGTCCCTAACCAGATGTTTTGCACCCTAGAGCGGAAAGTGAAAATTGGCTATGTTTAACGGTCACAACTCCTCAGGTAAACATAATATAATCAACATTATAATTTAATTATTAGGACCCTAACGTGAATCAGTCTTTGTTACTTATCCTGGTCTAGGTTCACGGCGGTGGATTTTTTTTTGGTTCGTAGAAGTTTATACGACCCCGAACTCTTGGTTCAGGAAGGTTTGGTTGTCGTCAAGATAAATTACAGACTAGGCGCATTTGGTTTCATGTCAGATAGGATTATAATTCCACGAAATATTGCCTTGAAAGACGTTAGACTGGCTTTGGAGTGGATCCAGCTATACATTGGGGCATTCGGTGGAGATAAAACCCAGGTGACGCTTAACGTTGAATGTTCTGGTGCTGCCATGGTTACGATTCTCTGGCAATCGTCAAGATTATCAAACTTGCTCAATAAAATGTTTATGCAAAGCGGCACGTCTATCTCATCATGGGCTATACAAAAAGAGCCCAAACAAGCCTTCGAAACTGTTGTTAAAAGTACCAGCTGTACATATAAGCTATCACAGTCAACTGCTCAACAAGTTCAATGCTTGAAAAGTTTACCGTTTTGTAAATTGAGCTTTTTCAGAGCAATGATAGTTGATATTGGACAGCTTTGTTCAATCAATGCCATATTAACAGCAATAGTAGTTGATCCAAGTGACCCAAACGCCATTGTGGTTCAGAATCTCTTGGAGCAGCTAGAGCAGGGCAGTTTTAGAAAAGATGCGTGTTTATTAATTTCTATAATGAGTCAGGAAATGTTGACTTTTGAGCTAATAGCATTGCATTTACGCCTGGTTCGTAACAAAGCCGTGGTGCCATTTGGCATGATGGCTGATGACAAACACCTGGTTGGAGGACTAATCAAATCACAGGCAGCGTATTACAATGGCTACTTGCACCGACAAGTGTTTACTTAATAGTACAACATTGATATAATATACAATGTTATAGGTACCCTTAAAGTAATTTCTTTGTAGCTGAGTAGTGACGTGCTGTGGAACCTTCCACTACAAAAGTTTGTTGACTTGGTTCAACCAACAATTGGCACCACGCCAGTCTTCGTCTTTCAGTTTACTTATGTCAGTGAATTGGGAAGATTCAATGACGGCATTGCAAGCGTAGGTCATCTTGACGATTTTATTTACATATTTAGGTTTGAAGAACTGATTTTGAAGAATTTTTTTTTCTAAATTATACAGACTAGAAACGTTTCGTAATTGACAGCAGGTTTTGAGGAAGACTTCTAACTTTGCAAAATTTTGGTAAATTTTTGATAAAGTTGAATTACGTCTACGTGTTAATGGTCGGTGTTTTATATCTAGTAATCCAACGCCTAAAGGGCAACAAGATGACGTCTTGGATAACCTCCACTGGCCAAATGTGTCAGGCCCAAGAAACTTTGAATATCTGGAATATAGTCAGAATCTTACCATCAAACACAGACCTAAAGATAAAACCTATTTATTCTGGTTGAATTTGTATAAAAAGTATTGGCTTGGAAAAGTTTCTTTGTAAATATTTCACAATCGAATCGACTATTAGCCTATTCTTGTAAAAATAAATTATTGTCGGCACCATTGGTCACCAAATTAGAAGAAAATGTCCGGAGTAGCATTAAATTGATTATAATACTAAACAGTTTAAAACAAAATTAGGAGTTTTGGTTTCAAACAAGGAAGAATGTGTACGAAATTATCTGCGTAGGAGAACACAACCGCTGAACTTAAGGACTTACCTGAGTTTGCATTGTTTTGTTTCTTTTTTAATTACTTCTCCTATTTTTTTTATCGAATGTTACCTTGGTCTGATGCAAATTGCAATCGAATGGCATGCGTCGCGGCTGCCCAGGAACGGCACGTGCATAACCGCCCTTTGGAATTTTCCTGTATTTTGTTTATTTCTATATTTTTATCTTGCTGGCTAAATTCTGCGTGCCGCAAACCGCGTGCTTAACATGTGTCAACGCCGCAAAAGCATTGTGCATTGATTAATTCCGGGAACCGGCATACTGACCACGATCATTATGCAATGAGTGATCCTGAACGCGAGGCCGAGACGCCAGGCGTCTGCTCGCCGGTCATTGGGCGACGCTCGGGATGTCACCAACACACTCAGTAAGTTGGCCCGGAAAGGGAAGGCTCCGTCGTGCTTAAGAGGAGTGTTTTAACAGGAATAACTACTACACAATACCTTCTGCGTAATAACTACGGCCAACAACGGGTACGGTCAAGGCAGTCCACTTAAAAATCGCGAATTTGGGCAAATTTGGGTCAACTGATTTGCCATAAATAAAGACAGCCAGTTTATTTTCTCCAAAACGTGTCCATCATTTTGCATGCAATAATTGCAGGCTTTTGCGTGACTTTAACACGGGTAGTGTTCTAGGACCCCGTTCGCGTCTAACATCGGAGCTGAAAACAGCATGCTTAAACTCGACGAAACAAACAAAATACCAACCAAACCCCGTCATTCTCCACGTGCCATGGAACTATTAATCATTACTTCTATTTGTGCGCCGAGGCCAAAACAGTTACTAGTTTACGCATTTGCGCATTTGCGCATTTGTGTTTATCTTGCATTAGGAAATCACAAAAGTGTCCGAGGTTACGACGCGTTTTTTACTACAATTGTTAATTATGAGCTTGCTGCATGGAATTAAACACTTTTCACACAGAAAATTCCTACTCTATTTACGCGCGTGATGAATCAACGCGTTCATCAATTGTTATTCTTTAAAACGGTTACGGTTAGTTTTATTTAAATGATTTGTCATACAAATGAAATAAAAACTTCAAACATTTTTAAGTTTTCAGATGTTTTTAATTTTTGCTTATCTTGTAAATATTTCAGATAATATAACATAATGTAAATAACTTTCTAAACACACTTTTAGTTATTAGTTTCTCTGCTTAACAACTATGAACGTTTCAAAAGTTATTTTAATTGTTTTCTTAAAAAGTGTCTTTGTGTTTGCAACTGTAGTCAATGTGCCCATTTTAGGAAACATCCTTGGTGTTAAAAGACAATACAAAGAAAAGCCTGGTACATATTATCAGTATGTCAGCATTCCTTATGCAGAACCCTTGAAGAGATTTGTTCTTGCTCGATCCAAGAAACCATGGACGGATATTCTAAACGCTACAAAGAAAGGCAATATTTATCTTCAAACAAATGTTTTGCATTCAGGACCAGAAAGTGAAAATTGTTTATTTCTATCTGTCACAACTCAACAGGTAAACTCAGATTATTATATAATTCAAACAAAACTAAATTAAATTATTGGGACTCGAACGCCATTCAGGTTTGTTACCTACCCTGGCCAGGATTCACGACGGTCTCTTTATCGTTGGTTCCAGTAGTAGAAGTTTATACGACTCCGCACTCCTTTCTCAGGAAGTTTTGGTTGTCGTCCAGATGAATTACAGACTAAGCGCCTTTAGTTTCATGTCAAATAAGGTCATAATTCTACGGAATATTGCCTTGATAGACGTTAGACAAGCCCTGCAATGGTTCCAGCTATACATTGGAGCATTCGGTTGCGAGAAAAGCTAGGTAACGCTCAACGGACAGAGTTCTGGTGCTGCTGGCAATAGCCAATATTGGCAAACTTGTTCAATGAAATATTTATACTAAGTGGCACGTTTATCACACTATAGGTCATACAAAAGAAGCCCAAAAAAGCGTTCGAAATCATTGTTAACGGTACCAGTTGTAATTATACGCTATCACAGTTAAATGCCCAACAAGGTTAATGCTTAAAAAGTTTATTGTTTCGCAAACTGAACTTTCTCAAAGCAATTAAAGTTGATATTGAACAGTTTTGTTCAATCATTGGCATAGTAACAGCAATAGTCGTTGAGAATCTAAGTAACCCAGACGTCATTGTGGTTCAGAATTCTTTGCGGCAGCTATAGCAGGGCAGTTTCAAGAAAGATGCATGTTTATTAATTTCTATCACGAGTTAGGAAATGTTTACTTTTCTGATAGCAACATTGCTTATACGGCCTGGATCGTAACAAAGCCGTGGTATTATCTGGCATGATGGCTGATGACAAACATCTTGTTGGAGGACTAATTAAATCACATTATACAAGCAGCGTATGGGCTTGGCCACTCGTACGAACTATAGCTTACATACGAGTGCAACATTAATATACTATATACTGCTATAGATATTCATGACATGAATCCATTGTAGATGCTTTGAGACTTTCCACTACAAAAGTTTGTTGACTTGGTTCAACCTGCAATGGGCATTACAGCAGTGTTTCTTTTGCAGTTCGCATACGCCAGTAAATCATATTGACGATGTTTTCTACAAATGTAAGTACAAAAATATGACCTTTGGGAGTTTGGTTTATAAGTTTTACCGACCGGAAACGTTCCGTAGACGACAGCAAGCCCTGAGGATAACTTCTAATTTTGCAAAATTCTGGTAAATTTGCAATCAAGTTGAATTATATTCTCGTGTTAATTGTCATTGGTTTATATCTAGTAATCCAACGCCTAAAAAGCAACAAGATGGCCCCTTGGATAACCTTCAATAGCCAAATATGTCCAGCCCAGAAATATTTAAATATCTAGAATTTAATCATAATCATACAATCAAGCAAACGCCAAAATATCAGAACTATTTATTCTGGTTGAATTTGTATAAAAAGTACAAACATGGAAAAGTGTCTTTTTAAATATGTAACAATTGAATTATTAATGTTATTATATACCAAGGATATTTAACTCGTAAATTCACCTAACTAAAATTTTATTTTTATTTAAATGATTCTTTATATAAGTAGACTGAAAACGTTAGATTTAAAAAATTTGCCATGTATTATTTTGTTCAGCTATAATTTGGTACAGAATCACTAGACTCGCTATGCATTTTTGTTGATTATTTACATATTTTAGATAGTGAAATATAACGGGTATAACATTCCAAACCTTGGTATAAATAGTAAGTTGATGGTTTCTCCGCAAAGCAACTATGAATATTTTAACGGTTGTTTTAAATCTCCTTCTAAAAATTGTCGTTGCTTCTGCAACTGTAGTCAATGTGCCCAATCTAGAAAAAATTCTTGGTCTTGAAAGACAATACAAAGAAAAGCCAGGCACATATTATCAATATGTCGGAATTCTTTATGCAGAACCTCCAGAAAGATTTGCCCTTGCTCAAGCTAAAAAACCATGGTCGGATATTCTGAACGCTACTAAAGAAAGCAAAGTTTGTTCCCAACCAGAAATTTTGCGCATTGAGACAAAGAGTGAAAATTGTTTATTTCTAACTATCACAACTACTCAGGTAAACTTGTATTATTAAATAATTCAATCAAAAATATAATTGAGGTATTAGGACCCAAACGCCATTCAGTCTTTTTTGCCTGTCTTGGTCTGAGTTCACGGCGGTTTCTTTATCTTTGGTTCCAGTNGTCTATTTCACCATGGGCCATACAGAAGGAACCCAAGGAAGCATTCAAAACTATTGTTAAAAGTACCAGTTGTAGTTATACGCTATCACAATCAACTGCTCAAAAGGTTCAATGCTTGAAAAGTTTACCATTTTGTGAACCACTCATCACAACTACTTTTAAGACAGCTTTAATTGACATTGTACAGCTTCGTGCGCATAATGGCATGTTAACATCAATAGTCGTTGAAGATCCGAATGACCCAGACGCCATTGTGGTTCAGAACCCTTTGGAGCAACTAGAACAGGGCACCTTCAGAAAAAATGCATGTTTATTAATGTCAATAACAAGTCAGGAGATGTTTAACTTTAAACTAGCATCATTGCTTTTTCGTTTAAAATTTACCACAGGCTTGGTGCCATTTGGCATGATGGCTGATGACGAATACCTTGTCGGAGGACTAATCAAATCACACTATGTAGGCAGCGTATGGCTGTGGCCATTTGCACCGACAAGAGTTTATTTAACAGTACGACATTGAAATAGTATGTATTGTTTCAGATATCCTTAAGATAACGTTTTTCTAGATGAGCAGTGATTTGATGTGGAACTTTCCGCTACAAAAGTTTATTGATCTGGTCCAACCCGCAATGGGCACCACACCAGTTTTTGTGTTGCAGTTCACATACGCCAGTGAAATGAGAAGATTCAACGATCGCATTGCAAGCGTAAGTCATTTTGATGATATGATCTACATATTTAAAGTTGAAGATCTGACCTCGGAGAGTTCGGTTTATAAGTCCTACCGACCGGAAACGTTTCGCAAACGACAGCAAGTTCTGCGAATAATTTCTAATTTCGCAAAATTTTGGTAACTTCTTGGCAAATTTAAAATATGTCTACGTGTTAATTGTGTTTGGTTTATATTTACTATTCCAACGCCTAAAGGGCAACAAGATGGTGTCTTGGATAAGCTTCAATGGCCAAAAGTATCAAGCCCAAAAACATTTGAATATCTGGACTTTAGTCAGAGTCTTACCATCAAACACAGGCCAAAGGATGAAAACTATTTATTCTGGTTAAATTTGTATAATAATTACGGACATGGAAAAGTGTCTCTGTAAAGATTTTGCAATTGAAAGTGTAGTTAATGATTTCAATTACAATTAAATCAAATACTTAATTTTTATTTATGGGCTCGCCGGAAGTTAGAGGTACTTGTAACCGTATAAAAATTGAGATAAAAATAACTTCTCTTAAAACTTTTTCATTTTTTTAAGATCTACTATTACATGCTTGATATGAAAATTAAGATTAACTCAATTGAAATACTGCCGACAAAAAATAATTTTCATAAACTCGTATTTTAGCCGTGCGACAGGAAGTAATGTAAATGTGCCATTAGTACATCAATAAGCAAGACTTCGTCATTCCTCACGTGACTAAGAATCATTAACTATTACTTACGTTTGTGCATTTCCAAAATGGCAAAAATGTCCGCGGTTATGGCGCGCTTTTAACTAGAATGCTTTATTATATGGAAATTAAACGCGAAATAAACCAACGCGTTCAAGAAATAATGTCGCGAGCCATAACGTTGCTCGCTGAAAATATGAGTAATTAGGAATGCATCTCCGAAGTCACCTTGAATTGGCGCCGAGTAGTCGCGTGGTCCCCAGCTAAGGTGACGGCTTCCCTCTCAATGTTGGACTTTGACCATTCTTTGTTTACGAGGCAGCGAATTAGTAAAAAGGAGATCTAATTCATTAGCGCAGGCAGTCATCAACTAGACGCCGTTACGCTGCCCCTGCGCCTACCGAACTTATCCAGTTGCCACGACCGAGCAATATGTTAGTTCACTCTGTAAGTCTGGCTTTTTAATATATTTGTTCATTCAGTATTTTTCATGTGTCGTTATTAATTTGGCCCAATTTTAACCGGTAAGTCGCGAACGCACGCCAAGCGAGTTATTCTATTCAACCCCAAAATTTATAGTCACTTTATATTTAAGTCCTCGAGTCGCGACACTACATGAATCGGAGAGACTTAAACATTTCATCCTAATAACAGACTTATCGAGATTACTTTCGAAGCAAATAAATAGTCATGGACATTGACTACACTTCTGTGACGGCTGTCTCACTAACTTCAACACCAATTTTAAACTAGAAAATCATTTAAAGTAAAAATGCAATTATGTTAGACAGCTTTTTACCATCGCCTCATAAGATGCGTAAGGTTTTTACTGATATGTATTACAAAAACAAAACTAAACCTAAAATAATTTCAGCTGATATTATTATAATATATTATTGCTTATATTTCAGGTAAATAAATTCCAGAAAATCAGCTGCGCTTTGCACATTATGAGCGTAAACTTCAAGTATCTTTTATGATTGTTGTCGATTTCAAATCTATTCTTCAACCAATAGAAGCTTGCACACCGGACCCGCAACGGTTGTACTCTACAAAAACACATAAGCATATTCCTTTCGCATTTGCATATTACATCATATGTGATTTTAATGATGGATATAATAAGTTTCATTCTTATACTGGATTAGATTGTTCAAGCGTATTTATAACAAATATAAGTAATTATGTACGGGAATTATATGATAAGTTTTTAAAGCATACTATCCCAATGAAACTGTTAGAGCTCATAGAAGAAGAAAGTTTTCAAAATGCTAATGTTTGTCATATTTGCACTAAAAAGATTAATCATTGTAGTCGGAAAGTTAGAGATCATTGCCATCTTACTGTTAGTTTTCGCGGTGTGGCACATAATGTATGTAATCTAAACTATAAAATTCTATTATTTATATTAGTATATTTTCATAATTTATCAGGTTATAATTCGCATTTATTTGTTAGAGAGTTAGGATTAGATTTGGAGACTAAAAACGTTATTTCAGTTAACAAAGAAGAATATATTTCATTTACTAAGAATATCTCTGTAAATGATGGTAGTGGTGATTCAATTAATAGTAGTTTAGAAAAGAAAACCAAATTTATTCAACTTCGTTTTCTCGATTCATTTAGATTAATGCCTTCAGGATGCCTTTCAGGATCCGGCTAAACGTATATTGGTAAAACGTAAAGGTATTTTCCCATATAAATTTCTTGACTTGTATAACAAATCAGCAATAACGGAACTACCATCTAAACATATGTTCTATAGTTCACTGACTTTAAGCTCAATTACTGATGTTGAATATAACCATGCAGAAAATGTTTTGCAGATATTCAAATGTAAGAATTTGGCGGATTATGCTAATCTTTATTTGAAAACTGACGTCTTGCTACTAGCTGACATTATTGATAGTTTTTGTAATACATGTTATAATGCGTACGGCTTAGACTCTGCTCACTATTTTACTGCGCCGGGTTTAAGTTGGAATGCTATGCTTTACAGCACAGCGATTAAGCTTGAATTACTTACCAACTGTGAAATGCTTAATTTTTTACAAAGCGGAATTTGAGGTGGTATATTACAATGTACACATCGCTATGCAAAAGCAAACAATCAGTTTGTTGACAATTTCGATTCGACTAAACCGAAAACCTGGTTAGCATATTGGGATGCTAATAATTTATACGGATGGGCGATGTCTCAATATTTACCTACGCATGGTATCAATTGGCGTGAAGATTTTAATACATTTAATGTATGTGAGATATCAGATAATAGTGATGTTGGATTTATTTTAGATATTGATATTTACCATTTTTAGCGGAAACAAAGACACCCCCCAGGGTGCCGATTTCACGTTATGATGAACTCACTTTTGTGAGTTCGAAAGTGACAATGCGCATGCGCGGCAATGTAAAAGATAGGGAGCGCAAGTT
>JAODGE020019830.1:0-12767 GCA_027574965.2 Ecitophya simulans
GAGAAGTCGAGGCAGGGAAGTGCGCACTGTCCATTACCAGACGCGTATCCCCTCCTGGGTGACCTTAAAGCTAACCACCCGCATGGATGCGCGCTAAAAACTGCGAGTGCCCTAAACTGTAACTTTTGTACTAGTAACATACAGGGGGGAAACTACTGTTGCCGCTGAGGTTTTCAAATCGCAGAAGAACATAAAACCTGTTGAATTGGACAATTCAACAACGAAGACGAATAAAAAAGAAGAGTGTCATTATTTTTTTACCCGGTCAATTTGTGCAGAATGTAATTTAATAAAATTTGAAATTGATATGCACGCGTTAATAAATAGTCCTGATTACAATCTAAAAGAAACCCAAACTCTTCTTTGTTGCCATTAAACAAATTACTTAATTAGACCCAAATTGTCGACAAAAATTACTTCCTGGAACAGTTTTGATTTCCGACTTCTTCACCTTCGACTTGATCGACTTACCGAAATCGCAACATTTAATAAATCAAGAGCGCCCCTGTTTGCGCTCGCCACTGCGCAGCGCTCTGAATACGCGCCCATTTAAGTTATGGTATTTTTTAATACGCAAACAGTCGTTCTTAAACATCATTCTTTTAGACTTCATCAAAGCGCCTTAACACACCTATGCCACTTCAGATTAAATTCGGATTCGGAATAAGGTGAATATCGAAAGAAACGACCGGCTCACTGCACTCACGATTGAGCCGGTCGGGGCAGGCAGATACTTTCAAACTCTAATTTATTTATAATTTTGTTCTAATTTCAAATTAAATTATAGATTTGTAATGCTGGCAGAAAAACTGATATATATAAATAGTTTTGCGATGGAATTTACCTATTTTTGAGCATTTTGTCCATTTCTTTCATATTTGTTAATCAAATATCTAACGCTGTTTCGATCTATTCCGTGGCAGTTTGTTTTTCAATTAGAGCCGTTTTGAAACTATTTAAAACCATACATTAATTTATTCACCCCACAATTTGCAGTTTTGACCGCACTCATTTGCATAATGCCGTGTTCCAAATTTGACTGATTGTGAGTTTATTTCACAATCAGGTCCCTTAAAGTTAAGTAGGTATTTGTGCAAAACTTTGGGCGCAGCTCCCAGCGTAGCGCGGGTGGGTTACACATAAAACAAGGCCGAGCAAGGGTTATTACCTCTTGATTCCATTTATTGCTGTTGTGCTTACTGGAATAAGCGCGAAATATAAATTCGGTGTATTTCGAGTGGGGACTAACTCTTTAATAAAACTTCTGACTGTGGTATTCTACTAAAGGGTCCGTCCATACTTCTAAAACCGCACATCGATAATAATTTATATAATTTAAAATTAGAATATGATATGGTCGATCGTTGTGTATCGTATATGTGAGAATTGTGACGTTGAGTTTTTAAAAATGGTTACTAGCAGTAACCAGCTAGTGACCTACGACATTGTAATAACGTTAATAGCCGTACGAAAAGAAAATGCGCAACACAGAACCTTGATTTCCATAGGCTGCCAACTATTACACTAATACAATTGAGCTTGTGTACTCATGTCATTAGCATCTGTAAAAATTTATATATCAATTTAATAAAAAGACGGTCTGCTACTTTATTCGAAAATCACAATCCAAAGCCCAATTTTTATTGAAGAAATACGGTCCAGTAATTAACAGAGTTGAGTAATTGATGCTAATAAAATTTTATTAGTGTCCTTGAACGCGGCTCCATCTTAATATTACCGGACCTACAAAAATATAATTTTGACTCCCGCCTATATATATCCAAGAAGCCAAATTTAAAAATGCGTACGATATAATAGGTTAAAGTGTTGCCTAACACAGATATAACTAAATAAACTTTTTCATTACAAAGACAAACAAATCAAAAAAGGCAATATAAAACCTCTTAATGTTCAAATTCTGCCATACCTGCCTTTTTTTCTGGAATATCCGTACATCTAAACATATCCTTCAATAATATTTTGCGTTTCGAGGACGAAAATAATAAATATACGCATGAGCATGTATGAACGGCTCGACTTAATGCGTATTCAGAAAATAAAAGCGTCTTATCGAATAACAAACCTTTATCATCAGTAGAAAATAAATTCAACAAACATATGCAAATCAAACAAAACATAAAGAGAAAATAAACAGAAAATAAATTTATTGTAAGAAGCTACACTTGTTAAGTCCAAAAGCCCGCAAATTAACGTACTGTCATGATTTTTTGATTGTATGGATAATTGTTTTTTGAAAAAAACGTTTTATTTAATTTATTATTTTATAATATAAATAATAATTTTTAAAAAATCAAAACTTAGTTTTAAAAAGAATAACGGCCATTACAAAGAAAACATTGCTCTTTTTTTGTTTTTATTTAATTTTAAAAGAAGCATAAGTAAACAATTTTTTCTTTAAAACGTTCCGGATAGTCGCCTAAAATGAACNATGCCGAACGAGCCGATCTCGCTGGTCGAGAGAACCGACAATAACTTCAAATCTTCTCGCACCTTATTCCGACTCTTCCTCAAGCGCTCGTGCGCTCTTTCGCACACCTTAGCGTGCGTGTTTATGACTAGATGATGACTGTGACAGACAAATGAGAAATTTCAATAATCTATAACAACAAAACTATCACTTATATACATAATTTCAGTAGCCTGCAGAAAAACTGTCACACTAATCGATTATCCGGATACCTTCCCCTTGTCAGATTTTTTTACCAAGTCATCTTTGAGATGACTGAAAACTTCCAAGGGAATATCGCATACTTTAAACCATCTCAAGAGTGAAAGATAGACATATCCAAAAACAACAAAAAATCTGTTTCATTTTCCTAGGTGGTACAACTTATGATACCACTGTGAACCATTTACAGCAGACAGTTTCATATTACCCAGATTAATTTCTTCCCAACCATGCAGAAAAAGAATATGACAAGCAACTATAGAAATAAGAACATTTTCGAAAATGTTTGTCTTCTAGTACTATCTCGAATTGGTCAAGCAACAGTTTAGAACGTAACACAAACATTTCAATAACTGAAGATAATCTAGTGAAGTTAAAATATTTTCCCATGCCACTTCTCTGATTCGGGATTGTTGTCTGTTAGAAAAATGGCTCCAATTGCTTACCATTTGCTTCAAAATGTTTGGACCTGGGATGAAAATAATCGAGCGCGAAAATAAATAAAATCTTTCAAGTTCTAAATATTTTCCTTGGCTTTCTGAAGATGCCCGAGTGCAGATCGTTGAAAGACGGAGTGATGGCGATATACAGTATATCGTGCTAAAATGTGATAAATGTGCGACGCCAGATGATTTCTTCTAATATTACAGAGAAAATAAGTTCATTATAAAAATAAACCATCTTAATACATCCATTTCTGATTTTGGTTTGCGTTGAACTTTTATATGAATTTGTTAATATTACCTAGAGAAGACGTGCGGATAGTATATTTATACCATACGGTTTGTATTATGGACCAAAATCTGGAACTTTTCGTATAAAGTATGAATCGGCTTCAAATCAAATAAAGCGAACAAAGAATAATAAATGTCACGTTTATAAACGTTTGTCTAGAGACAACTAGAGCCGACTCCTTACCAACAAAAACAGTGACAAAAATAACGACTATGAGCAATAAGGAAAAACGGCACGACCATAGCAAGAGCAACCTACTTGGGAGATCCTACACTCGCCCACCCTGACGGTTTCTTGCATACCTAAGTGTACAGCGTTTTTGAATTACGAACAGGAAAATCATTTTTCCAATACGTCCTTCTCCTCGCAATATTTTTCTGATTATATACAATCTCGAAGCAATAACGGCCTACTCGAACTACGACCATAAAAGATTTATGTCCAATTCTACAGATAAATTATCATTTAATCTAGTATATATTTTAAGGTAAACAACTTTCCCAAACTGTAGAAATCAGATAAGCACGAATTCGGCTATAAAAACAAGAATTATAAATTTTTCTTTGATAAAAGTTACAGGTTGCCGCGTCCGTCTAATTGTTAAAAATGTTGCTGACAGATCCAAGTTATATTAAGCATTATTCCCTACTAATTGTAAGTGCAATTTAATAGCCAGTACCAATATTTTAGAAGCCAAGAAAAAACATGATAAAAATTTCAGTTAGTTAATATAAGCGCCCCAAAGCGACTTAACAGCCAAATTTAATAAATGATTAAAATTGTACAAAGTGAACTAACTTAGTTTCACGAATAAAAGGATAATCGCATGTATCTCTCCCATTTGCTTTTCTGGAAATGACTTGGACCATCAAGGTGAGTATAATTCCAATTTCACTACAATTCCAGCCAAATTGAGTATTTGCTCAAATACTCAACATTTAACATTTTCCAACCAAATCAAACATTAACATTAGGTACAAAATGTTTTTTATTTATATCTACAATAGCGACAAATGAAATCTTATTGAATGATATAAATGGTGAGCCCAACGAGTGCTAACAGTTTTTTTCATTTCATGTTCAAGTTCAATTATGTTTACTTTGTGCTAGTTTCATTAATTAATAAAAAGGGACTTATGATATCAATTTTTTAATTCACTTTACAATATGTACTTTTTCCAAAAAACGCCAATCAAAACATTTTTGCTTCAGTCCCTTTGACGGACGAAGTAGTAGCACTCAAACTCTCACTCTTGCCAAATATCCAATCCAACGCCGCTGCTAACAATCCATTTCGTGTTCCTTCGTGGCGTCGAAACCGTTCCGTCCCCGTTTCGCCTTCCTCCATTCAGTTTGCTTCAGTTACACGAGTACGAAGTTAAGTGTTAAAGTCTCACGTAAATTTATGTATTTGTAAAACGTAATATTTATATATCTTTATATGTGAAACAAGAAAATAATTATAATTAATAATAATAGTACTAGTATGTTGAGGGGTAATTCTCGCCAGTCTCGCATCGTAGTGAGTCCTAACCACGCACCCCAACAAACGGGGAACCGTCTAGAAGTAAATGAAACAATCGAGAAAGAACGCCGTGGAGAAGCTCGAGCTGCCACGGCGAAGCAACAGAACGATGAAAAAACAAATGAAGTAAGATGAAACTAAGTTAAGAATAATTAATTAATCGCATAGATTAAAATTTATAACCAAACGCCGGGCGCGACGAGCGCCGACGGGAAACGTTCACGCAGACGGCGCCAAGCAGCTTCGACTCATAGTCTCTAATCTAACTGTATGTACAAGTGTCTTTCGTGGTTTAGTTCGTTTATTGGCTCGCGCGCCGCCATCTTGTCGCCCGTGTCGCGCATGCGGCTACGTTGATGCAACGAACGAGACCGATTTGTTGTCGCACGCTGCGAGCCCGTACCTATCGTCCGAGCCGCCGGCGACCGTCGCGCAGCGCGCGCACGAACAGCTTAAATCTATGCCGTAACAGTGTCTGTGTTATCACCGGGCGGCAGAGCGTACGGCTTCTGCCGCCGCTGTCGCCGTCGCTCGCGTCGTTCGCCCATCACCAGCCGTAACTGTTCGAGCTTGCCGCGCGTGCGCAGATTCTGGTCCTCGCTGCAGGACGCCGCCGACGCCGCCGGTTCCTCTTCCTGAGTGGAACTTCCAGACGACGCGGACACGCCGCTGCAGCCGGCGGATGCGCCGGCACACCCGCCGGCAGCGCTCTCTTCGCCGGCGCGCCGACTCACGCGTCGGAGGTCCGGCGCTGAACACAGGAGATCATTTAGAATGTGCACGATTGTGGCGACATCTCGTCGCGGTCGCCCTTTCGGATCCTGAAGGGCGGGGTTTAACGCACCGGAAAACGTACCGGAGTAAACGCTTCCACGACGTCCTGCAAATACACATTCATCTTAATATCCAGATTACCAGACATTTCTAAACTCCGTTCAATGTAAATAACATTAGAGTAAAGTTGGGTTAATTATTTACTAAAAATTGGTTTGCTTACTCCGCCTCCTACCTTCGTCACGGCCTGAGAAGACGTCAGCGGAGAGTTTGCGCAGGGTGTGTTGAAGATTTCGCGACGCCTGATACAAATTGGGCGGTTTGGTAGGCGGCGATGTTGAGGTCGAGGCGGCGGGCGGCGGTTTCGCCCCTGAGACAGTACTCAGCTGGAGCTGAATCAGCATCATGTGATCGCCCAGTCGCATCGAGAGGTTCAGCGGCGCCTTGCCACAAAGGAACTCGTTCACTTGCGTATCGTTGAGCGACTCAAGCGCCTGCATTATGCCCACTTCCGGACGCTGCGTCTACGCAAAACAATCGAACATCGATTTAACACCCAGAAACACTTCGCCCGGTTTGTTTAATCAATCAAATTATTGACAAAACAAGCGAAAAGCTAATATTAAAGAAAATTACGCATTCACCAAAACAAAAACGAAACACAATCTAAACGGTAAACATATGACAAATAGCCCGACTTATCGACACCTCAACTAGTTTTATTTACTCGACGCGTGCCTTAAGTGCTACAGGTTGTTTATCACACGATACACAATCGTTGTCATTTGTTTATGCGTAACATACACCCGTGCAAGATGGCCGCCGTCGCCGCCAATTTGGCCCAGCATAGCAACACAATGCATTAGGCAACTTTTATGACTTACGACTCCATTGTTGTGCGCGTTGCGCAGACTGTAAACCAAAGCGCCGTCAATATTTGTGCGTTTTTGTATTTCGCGACAAGTCTATCCGCATAATGCACTCGAAAGCGCAGTTTAATTTGCGTAATTATCAACTTATGCTAATGGAGGGCGCACTAAGTGAACATAACCTTTAATATTTGCAGAGTACGAGAAAGCGTCATTTCAATTTACGACCGTTATTAGAGGTTAATATCCTTATCGCAAAACGATTGATTCGATTCGTAACTTCCGGTGTGATAAAAAATAGTATTTTTACGAAACAAATATGCACGCAGCAATTTTGTTTACATTAATCAGCTGATCGTTTGATCAGAAATGCCGAAAATAACCCTACGCCATTTTGTGAATAGAATCAGCTGATGTTTTAACGACAAATTATTGTAAACAGCTGCTTTAAATTTGAAATCGATGAAGCATTTGTTGGTACCCTAGAGGTGGCATCGCCATTTTGTAAACACGATCAGCTGTTGCTGAAATTTTATCGGGCACCGTGAGAGGTTCTCGCGTATTATTGTGCAACATTTAGCTCAAGATAGCTAAAAGTGCAAAAACCAGAATCGCGTGTGCGTGGACTGATTTTCAGCCTGGGCATATTGTGTCCGCGGTTCGGGATGTGCATTGTGTGAGAAAATCCATGAAATCAATGAAAGGGCAGGTGTGCCTACCTATGTCACCCACAATGTAACGGTCGAACATTCCAAAGCGAAAAATGCAGTTGTGCAGATCAATTATGCTTAAGTATTCACACAAGCCAAGATGAAGCAAGATGGAGGGAAGTGTCGGTGAGTGCGTGAAGCATTGACTATTTTAGGATGCAAAAACAAATTTTAAAAATTCACTTACGACGAGTCCAGTCTCAACGTTAGGCAGCAATGTGACTTTTGATCCATCTGAGACACCATGTTGCACCAGATTGCCATCCTGGAGTTGCCTAAAATGATACAATTTGGTGTTAATAAGTATTATTCTATGTCATTTGGAATTTTAAAAAATGCACACGCGTCGGGGTGCATTTGTTTGCGATAGTTGACTTACTTATCACGAAATAGGAGGCAGAGCCGGTCACGGGGCACTTTGAGCCGTTTAGAGACAAGTTTCTTGAGATTGTCGACGGTGGTGTCGGGTTCGACCTGCAGGTAAAAGTCGCCGCCGGTCGTGGGGCTGATGTGGATGGAGATGGGCGCGCGCGTGCCACACCCCTGCGGCGCAGGGCTGGGACTAGCCGCCGGCGCGTCTTCCATCTTGGAGGCGGCTGGCTGCACGCACGCACGAAAAACGATGACAGGCGTCGAGCGGAGACGCGGAACGCTGCGTGGTACGCCTGAGTGTGTTATCGCAAAGGTCACTTCGACACCGACGCGGCGGGCACGTCGAACGCCTTTGTTCTGCACACCCTTCGTAGGTAATTCATCGCCGAGACGCCGCCAAACTCGATGAGCGATGCGAAATCGCTGCGAACGTTGGCACGGCTGTCAAACGCTGCCGCAGCCCTCGGATGAGCGCTGAACTTCAACGCGACACGACCGTCAATTGTTTCGGGACGAGGAGTCGCCCGTGTGCGTGCACGAAAAAAAAATACACACACACAAAGTAAACTCACGTACGCACTGGCCACACACGCGCCGATTGTGACTTGTGTAGGTGCGGTTGTTACGGTACTTGATGCAAGCGACCCTCTGCGCACTATGGCGACGTCGCGGATGTCGTTTTCGGGTGTCTGATCGCCTCCTGGTGCAAACGCACACACCAGCCACACAGAAATTCGATCGCACCTCACTACACCCGACCGGAATCTGACCGTCGACCGACCGTCCGTCCGTGGCCGTCCGTCTGACACAGAGATACACAGTGCTGCAGCTTATCGAAATCGCCACCAGAGGCGCTATAACAATGTAACTTCGCCTGCGTTCGCATTCGGCCGCGCGCAATCGTTGCGAATCGTTAGCCTGGTTAACTACGTCGTCGACGATCGTCGACGCTCGGTATTGTGAACTCTCGCTCATTCCGCTCTGCGCCGCTTGCGTTCATTTCTGTTTATTGCGTTCGCTGCGTTCCCCTGCGTCGTGTCCTCACGCGGCTAGTGCGTCGCTCGGAACGGGAACGAGGGAGCGATTATCATGTGTTTGGTGTTCAATACGGTATCTGGCTGCTGCACCGGCCGCCCAGAGTCGTCGCGGATGTGCGCACCGTGCGCACAAAGCGTGTCAGAGTGTCAGCGGCATAGCTGTGCACCAATGGTTGCCTACAGTTAACAACATTGCCTAATATTTCACACGCGTTTCGAAAACATGAATCACTCAATCAAACGTCCTACTCATCTGATACTTTAAGCACAAATTTCCTCGAAATTAATAAAAACGAGAACGCATCATGGAAACTCATGAAAACTCCGTGCCCCACACTTCGCAAACTTTCGTTTTACATGATGATGCAACATTTCGACATTGTCACTGTCGCATACGATACGAACACAATCGTTAAAGTTAACGCGCTGCGCGCATCGCTAAATGCACGCGCAAATAATTTCCTATATACTTAATTTGCGACGACGCGACGTTCCGCCGTTTATCTTGTTTGACTCCCAAAGAACATCAACGTTGCCTTGACAACGCCATTGCTGTGTTTATTCTCGGTGTTCTCATACTTATTTCGGTACTTTTACGTATTTTTCTGCACCCAAAATTGGTAAACACATTTTCACATTCACCGACCCAAAATAACCAGTTTATTTAGGTCACAAGAACAGAAAAAATCATACGTAACCATAATTTAGGTTATGTTTAATTAATCTTAGCCACTTAAGATACAAATTTCGACGTTTCTGTCGCGTGCAATCCTTCATTTCTCAATCTGGACAAAATTGGTCGGTAAATTTCGGAAGCAAATGGCAAAATGACTCCTTTTTCTTGGATCTCGCCATCTAGTATCATCTTTGTAGCAATGGCAGCCGGATAACCAACAGTTTTTGCCATTGCGGAGTGGCCCTTTACGTCACCGTAAACGACGAAATTAATTCCACGAATCTCCTTTTTATTATCTGGCCACGCGATGCCAACATCATGACGCAGAACAACCAAATCTCTCTCATTTTGTTCTAGAGCTAAGCGATTCGCCAAGTAATGCGTCAAGGTGTCCAAGGGTGTGTCACACTTGATAACCAGCTTGTCATCCAAAAGTTCCAGTTCTTCCAACAGTTCCACTGCAAACTCAGTGCCTGTCCGCTCAGTTATCTTTTGCTTGAGGTTGTCGTGGAGCAATGATGAATCTTCAAAACCTAAAATGTGCGATAACAACTTTCTCCAGGTAATTTCGGGGCCTTGCGCATGTAAATAAGGATGGGGTTTGACGTCTAACAATCCTAAGAGTTGCAGTGTTCTTGCAGCTTCCGCAAAACCGGCATATCTGATGGTACCACGCAAAACTGTCGTAGCTTCCTGAATGCCATAATATTTAGTGTATAATGTACTGTCTCTATTGGGAAATCCTTCCAGGTGGAAGCCAGGAAGGAAGTCCAGCGATTTAGTTGCAGCCATCAATTCCCCACCTTCGGAAATTTCTACTACTTGCCCCTTTCTAAGGTATCTCGCTCCGGACAATGTGTTAAGGAGTGCTCCGCGTGGAGACCACGAGAATTTGTATCTTAGTGGATTATCACTGAATTCTGGAGCTGGCAATCCACCACAGAAACTTTCAAAAGAAGTAATACGGCCACCCATGGCCTTAACATCGTCGATGCATTCCAAAGCCAAAAGATGATCGATACCCGGATCGAGACCAACTTCATTCAAGATGGTTATTCCGGCGCCTGCGGCTTGTTCATGTAGCGCTTTGACTTTATCGTTGACGTATGAAGCGGTTACCATATTGGTGCGCTCCTTGATGCAAGCTTCTGCCACGATGTGGTGAAGATGATAAGGAAGAATAGATATAGCGACATCTGCTTTAGAGATTAATTCCTGGAGACCTTGTTGATTATTTGCAGCATTTAAGTAAGACGATTCAACTCCTGGGTATTTACGTGCGAGTTCATCGCATTGGTCTTTCATTTCCGACGCTACAGTGATGGCTACGTTGGCGTCTCTGTGAAGATATTCGATTAAAGGTGCCGAGACTCTTCCTGCACCGAATATCACAACGTGTTTCTTAGCAGCATCTTCGTCACCTTCTCGAAGCCGGCTTCTGATATACATAAAAATGGGATGATTGAATATGTTGTTGTTAGAATGTGTATTTAGAAAAACTTACGAATTTTGCTTGCGTAATTCATCAATGTATTGATAGTTCTTAGTTAGTGACCCGTTCGAAGCAATAATCGACTAAAAACAAATTAGATCAGTAATAAATTCAACCTAGATTTGCTGCAGACTTACGCCTTCTACAGTTGAACAGAACTGGTGAGCTTCCAGTGGTTGCTCGGCCTTGCTCTGAAGAATATCCATAACAAATGGATACAGCAGATCTCCAAAGAAATCTGTACTCTCCCTAGGTATCTGTGTTGGCATGTTGTCAATACTACAAACTAAAACTCCAGGACCATTGAAGCTCTTTGTGTCTTTGTTCCTGTCAGCATCGTACAGGCAAAACGGGGTGTCAATTGTTGTACATTCGTTCATGAATTCAATGGAACCACCAGGATCTGCCGAAATATCACAGATTGCTAACATTCTGTGTGGTAACGCTGGAGCTCCAATAGATGTAGGCAACCAAGGTGTATGTGCTGGTCTGAGTAAATGCTTGGCATCAGGAATGGTTAATACCTTCGGAGAGTTCACCGCCCAGTAGATGCCGTTGACTATCACTGATGCATATGGTGCAATCTTTTTACTAAACGTGGAGATGTACCTCTCGGGATACTCTTCGTATTCCTGGGCATCGAAACCACCCCCGTCGCGACGTTCCAGGTAATGTTTTCTTCTAATTTCGCATCCGTAGACCTTATTCAACGATCCATGTTCTGCTGCTTTTTGTAATAACTCGGGAGAGACATATTCGTGTGGCAGTTCTTGGAAAACTTCTTGACCACCTTGAGAAACGTTACCCGAACCCGTGAAGACAAAAGTCAAAGGCCCCACCGATTTCGGCATGAGTCCAAGAGAGATTTCGTAACCCGCGTCTCGCACTGCTTGCCGAGCCATGCTCGAGTTGCGATAATTGTGGGCTAAACCAATGTGCATGAATGGTGTGTGATGACCAAGAGCTAGCAGGCGAAGGCCAAGACCATGCAGGATATTGATCTGTCCAGCAATACCTGCCATTTTACCAAAAGCAACAACACGTGTGCCCTTTTCATCCATAAGTTTTTCATAGTCTAGTAGACGGATGCGTTTTTCCAAGATGGCGTCCAATAACGGCATATTAGCTTCCTGTCCTTTGATGGTATGAGAGAAGAAGCAATATGTTTTGTCAGGAATGAGTTGATTAATTGGAACTTGTTTAACGCCAAAAATGACACTCGCTTCAGAGATGTCTTCTTGTACGACGGCTCCAGCATTAAGGTACGCTTGCATTGGATAAGAGCGTCGATTTGACGGCTGAACGATGACTTTGACGCCAGCACGCGCTAGTTTTCGAACATGTGAGGGTGCGAATGGTGCGCGACGTTCCCAAACGCTTTGATCTTCACGTCGGATTGCAATAGTTTTCCTTGTGCCCTAATTTTACATAAAAATTGTGATTTTAAATAAATTAAACGACTTCTTTAATTTACAAGTACCCCAACTTACATAGGCACGTTTTATCGTTAAATTCGCCGTACAGCGAAACATTTTTGCCGTATTTTGTTTAATTACAGATTGCACAAACCCCGACAACGTTTTTTGCACACTTCTAAGAAAACTGAACGCTCGGGCACGTCTCATGTGCCCAACTAACTTAATTTTGCTCAAAATTCCCAACACATCTTCTTTATCACCAGTGTTTTGATTTTCGTCCGGGTCGCAACTCAATCATTGTTAGCTAATCAGTGATTAAATTAAGACCCGGCACGACCTTAATGTCTGACAACTGACCTTATCTGAACGCATCGCACAGGAGTGAATCGTAAAACACTCCTTTGCATAACTCACTACTGATTACAGCACACAGAACTAAATTTATAATATCTACTAATCAGAAATGCATA
>JAODGE020019840.1:0-12667 GCA_027574965.2 Ecitophya simulans
CGACGAAAGACATCGTCAAGAAATTCCCGTCCGATACTTAAAATTAACGGCCCCCACCGTTCCGTTTTATCGGTCGAGGAAGAGCAACAAATCTAGTTTCACGCATGATTAGCATCCGCCGATGCCACCGTCGATTTATTTGCCTTTCTGTTATTCCGCTCGATTCGAGCGGGTTTCATTTGTCGTGTCGCAACAAGCACACGCGAGATCAACTGACAGCTCACGCCTCCGCAGTCGCCAGCAAACGACGCACGGCAAACATCTCGACGAACATCGTCGAAGAAGAAGAACATTGCAGCGACGCACTGCCCATGGCAGCACAAGAAGCGTCTCTGCTTTTCGTTTGCTTTGCAGCACCTCGATCTTTCTGCGCGCGCTGTCCGGCGTAGATCTCGAAACGAGATCTTGATAAGTCGTTAAATAAATAAGCAACTTACGCAGTTGACACTGCCTCGCTAGCTTCGAATACCTGTTGCGACGCGGTGCGCAATCCAGGCCGATTCACGGTCTTGTTTCTTAAATTACAAATATTTATTTCAATGCATATATTATGCCGGGACTGAAGAGTACGACATGTTGTTGAATATTGAGCGTGGCTTCTTTGGTGAACGTGCAATCGCGGTTTCTACATTGTCCACTTAACGTTAAAATATGTAGAGAACATCTGTACACAGAGTGGAAATTAAAGGATGGCACTTTCTAGGTACTGCATTGTGATTGTAATTACGAGAGGCTGTAATGAATGTGAATTGACGACGCTGGCGATGAGTAAATACCGCATTTTGATAAAAAGACACACACGTCGAACCAACGTCCTGCAGAACTTTCAGAATACGTGAAACACATTTAAAATTGACACAACAAATTCACAACTTTATGAATATTTACAGAGCGATTCTGTGTAATCGTCTTTGGTGGTTGTTTTGGGTTGGTCGGGTATCAAACGTGGTCAGAGATGTATTTTCAAGGTGTAAATCAATGTGGCAATAGGTGTTCGTGCAGTGTTAGGAATCCTTTGAAATTCTTCGCCTTATCAGGTTGCAAAGCTTACACCCAGCGCCTGGCCACCGATCAGAATGGTCATTGTTGTGCTTTTGAGAAAAGTATCGAGTTTCCAGCTGCTCCGGCGCGCAAGTTGCGGATCGTGAGATAAGTTTCGACTTCCAACGTGTGGTAGGTAACACATCCTGCTGTTCTTCGTTCTGCACGACACGTCTTACGTTGCTCGCGGTCTTGGCCGTCGGCCATTTTTAAGCATGCCCAACCAAGATGAGTTTAAACCGCTTAAATGCGGTTAAATAAGTCGAAGTGACAGTAACGGCGTACTCAAGACGCCACTCAATTTGTCTCTTAATAAAAAGTCTGCTCAGTCAATGAAACAATAAAGGATAATTTTAATTTATTGTCAAAAGCTAACTTTAAATTGAACCAAACTATTCGTCGAAGTGATGTGCTTTCCTTGATGATATGAACATGAATGCGGAACGTTTGAAAACTAATCAATCAATTTTTTGCCGTATATTATCACTTGCATCCGTCAGAATTATATTATGCATGCGATTATTAATCAACGGTCGCGGTCCAGGATATTTTCATGATTTATACATTTTTCAAAGTTTCCGACGGGCACGTGGCATCCGTAATTAATGGTTCGCGATTCCGGCGCGAGTAAATATTAAGTTTAAAAACGTCCAAATTGTGCACTTGATTAATTAACGCGGTCCCATATCATGCGGTGGGTCCGTGAAAGTGTCACGCGCACATTACACTCCGACGCCGGCGACTGCGTCGTGATCGCTCGCCGATGCGCAGAGGAACTCTTCGTTCGGCGTGCGTGGAAAAACGTCGGATAATTGATGAGCACGTGCATAAACGACGTTCGTGCTTTTGATGCGCGATCTTCTCTTCGGTCCAATTTTAAATTGATGATCTTTCGTTCATTCCTTCGCGCGTATTAAAATTTTTAAATTCCCATAATGTTATCTCCGAATAAATATTTCGTTTTATTACCTTTCACTCGCTTCGAAGCTTGAGAACCAACTTTGGAAGAATATTTAGCAAACGTCATTAAACACAAATTTGGCAAGGTTTATGTATGTAAGTCGTATCGCTACGTATCACTGTCAATATAACGTTTCAATTATTCAGTAAAGTCATAACAATTACTAAAACTAAAATCATTCCGACCGCATAAAACAATAAAGCCAATTCAACGTTGCTATATAACAATCGCAGTGGTAAAACTACAAATAACAAGCGCGTTTTTTACACGTTATTAAGTGCATGCAATAAATTCCGAGCGTTTTATTATTTTTGGCGCGTGTGTGGGCATTTTATGGCGTGTTCGCTGGCCGCTCTAAATCATATTTATTATTGCCCAGTTTAGAGCACAGGAGATATTACAAAACACATACATAATTGTCTCTTGGAATGGTGTAAAGTACCAATTTCAAATTGCATTATTGCGTTGATTTATAATCTGCAGAATTAACGCAAAACTCAATTCCAGTATATATTTACATACAAAATTAAATCAGCCTTTTATGGATTAGTTAAAACTTTCCAACAATTTCGCTTAAACTTAAATCGCAATCTAAATAAAAACAAGATTTATCAGGCGCACGATAAATCTTAACGTTCCTATTCTTTTCTACACTCGTTACAAAAACAATCAAGCGAAAGACGAAGTTCTAGAGTTCCTACACACTTCGCTGTCACTTGCAGAGCAAAACTTTCTGGCAGTTTGTGAGATTGCACCAGTTAATATCGATTATAACCAACTGGTCATGCAGCATCAAACTGAAGTCACCATCTGTCCAAACAAAATCAGTTCTTTATTTCGAACGCAAGGCGCGTTCGCGAGTGTAGGTGTAGAGAGCGAAATGGAGCGTAAAAATGAGCTTGAAATTATTAATTTCGACACGGTGCACGAAATTGGAAACGGAACTGAAACGCAGTGTTCGTTATTGGAGCGTCGGTCGGGATTTAATTATCCCGCCGAATTTTTATCCGGTTTCCGGAATTCCAATCCGTGCAATTTTCGCCATCGCCAAGCTCAAGTTATTAAATGTCATTTCGCAACTTCTTTTCATTAGAAACATGTCTAGAAGTGCCTGAAAGCAGTGCAAAATGTCAAAATAGAGATTTTCCTTAATTTTAGTTCGTAAAGTCGTTTCGCAAGCAAAGTTGTAATTTCTCGCAGACTTCTACGATGAATATTAAATGCTAAATGTGCTGTGATAAAGTGTAGTTTTTCAAATTGCGGTATGCGCGTAAATAACTCGCCTTTCTTGCGAACGATTTGTGAATTGCATTCGAGTTGGGCGGTTGCAGTTAAGAGGTGCGAGCGACAAGCGAGCGCGACATAATAATAACAATAATATCCTGGCGCCAGTTGACAGCATTATTTAGAATATGCACGCAATTATCGGCGGATACACAAATACTTCTCTCTTGGCTAGAGATAGAATTACGCGAGAGCCGCGTGCAAACAGGCCACAAACGTCGTTCAATTGACATTCCGAGCATTCAAGAATGAATAAAATGAATGCAACAGTTACTTACGTTCCATTATTTAATACGTGATTATTGCTAGTTTTATAAAAAGTGCTTTTTAATGCCTTTTGCTTTATTGGCCATGAGTGTGTTTTCTTAATTCATAATTGAACTGTATTTCATCAAATATAAGAATAATTCAATCAATTATCTATTCTTCGGTTTTGCTAACCCTATGCGCCTTTTCTTTCCAGAAATCAACTGGCCTGAACACGAAGAAGATGAAAAGCTAATTTTGGACGCCTCGTTTGTAATTTTTTGCCTACCACAATTAGCATAAAATATAAACAAGTGTACTATACCATTCAAAAGTTAATTTTCTTTACTAGAACCTAGTCGAAGAAAACGTTCGTGACTTATTAGTCAACCTAATATATTCTCACGCACATTAACATTAACCCATTACTAATTTAATGAAGACTTCTATGAATTTAATGCATTTATTTTATAAAATCTGCTTTTCATGGTTGGTCCAATCTCAAATTGAATAGTATTGAGTAATTAGAGATGTGCCTCCTCAGAAAACAATAATTACACCTAATTGCAAACGATTATTATAAGCGCTGCTTTTATCAAACCGCACGCAGAAAAAGCAATAAATCATTTTGAAGTCAAGTCGAGCTGTCGACGGGCATTTCCTTAAACTATTATCCGAGATCGACGTAGCGCTAGGATGAGGTCTGAAGTTGCGCATCGCACATCAATCAGACAATTTCCCAAACTAAACCTAATTATGCAAATACATCTCCAACGTGCAGGGTAAATTCTTCGTGTCTCCACGGCGGGAGTAGTTTCGGTTAATCAATTATCGGAGTGGCTTACGCTCGAGCAACTTTCGCAGGCATCGAACAGAGAAATTGGCCTTTCCGCTTTCAACCGGACTTTGACGCTTCCGAAAATAGGCATTCGACAAAATCACGCGCATAAATATACATTGAGTTCACAAATAAATTCTGTTACTTTCGTTTCTGTCGCTTAAAATGTCAGCCTATTGACGCGACCGAATTAAAATGTAAAACGTGCAGTCATTTTCTTCGCAAATGTCATCGTGTCAATTAAAAAGCAGCGAGATTTTCGTTGTTTCAAAAGGACGAGCTGTGAATTTGCTTAACAAAAGAACGTCCCGACTGAAATTACTGGAAGGGTTCGTTATTGGCATCCATCAGCCGTCCTTGCCTAGCAGTAGCGATACGCCGCGGATGGCAACCGGCGCCGCAATAATGTGACACTCAGGGCAAGGGCGCTCCGGTTCGGTTCGCTCCTCTATCGCCGCCGCCGCAGCCGCCTCCCTGAGACCGGCATTAATGCAAATGATGAATTGCTCGCAACGGAATTATACGCGTTTCCGAAACGCTTTGTCCCTCCGTACATAGCGCCCGCCGACAACGCACATAACGCCGACAGAACGAACACGTCCCGGCATAAAGTACTACTCGCACATGGCGCAAGTAAATACAGGCGTCGAGTCGCAACGCCCGGCAACGTAAACAAAAAGCGCGCAGGATCTACCGGAAGCAAGGGACGGCTCGTCGAGAGTTGTCGGCGAAGGGAATTGATTTTTTTATATATTTAAAATAGACGGTTTCGCTCCCCCGCCGTCACTCACTCATCCGCCCGAGGTTTCAAATCGAGCACAAATTTGAATTGCAAATTGGCGAAAAATTAACTCACCTTTTTTCTTCCTGCTCGGCGTCACGGAGGGTGTAAGAACCGTTTAAGTTTGGCTACTCCGGAGCGGATTCCGCTGATGGTGGCTCGGTCTGGAACAAACGCAATATCGATTATCACTTAAACGTCAATTAGACTCGTAGTGTTTTTGAAATAGCGAATGTATACGGACAACGCAGACGCTACTGCATAAGTAGCCGACACGAATTCTGTTTCGAAATTGAGGCCTAACAGGAAGAGGTCAGACGCGCGAGGAGCCGGCATTAATTGTGCAGCTAGCGAACAATAACTTCCTGGCAATCATACGGTGAGTAGAGCTATTCGACTCGTAACGTGGCCTCGTTGTAAATAATGCAAAGCCGTTTATGCAAATATCCTCACAGCGTAGCGACACAGAGGTAAACTAAACGAGGAAAGTTGCCTGAACTGGACTCGTTATGGATTTATTGTTTTGATAATAAAACCGATAAATTTAACATGGCAAAGACTTTCTTATTATGTTGGGTAATTTAAGGACACAATCAACCGTTACGTTTTTAAAACGTTTTCAGGAAAAAACGAGCATCAGAAGCATTCAGTATTCGGCACTTTTGAGTCAATCAATAACGAGTCACTTCATATAATAATAGTCGTTTTCGCAACAAGTTTTTTTAGCCGACGAGCGTGCCCGAGTGAAAAGTAAATTGCCGTGAAAAAAAGGAAACCAAAATGGCAACTACGAAGAAAAGTGAAAAAATGCACGTAGTGTATAAACTGCCACTATACAGGTTAGTTTTCGGTATTTAAAGTGACGTATTAAATACACAAGTAGAAAACAACTTTAATAATCTTGATACTAGGTTCTAATTAGCAATGAAATTTGTTCAGCACGGCACTATAGCTTGTCGAATGTAGGCACTAATTTAAACCCACAAATATTTCGTCCTCGAGCGGAGAAACGTGAAAACTAAATCTATTGCATGTAGAATCAAACATAACTCGATGATGTTAATCAAGAAGCCCATAAAATCGAAATTCTCATTTAATTTAATTTAGCAATATTATTATCGTATAATAATCACGTTAACAACACCTCCGGGTCTTGTTCTTGTTCGCGCAGCTTGCAACGGCACGAATTGAGTTTACGCTGGCGTTTCAAATTTATTATGCGCATATACAGTCAGGATTCCAAGCTCATTCCACGCATTCTAGTTGTACCTAATGCGGCGAAGAGCTCAAGACGCACTTACGTTAGTTAAGGCGAGAAGATCGAGCGGCAACATGCGGTATTTACAATAAGTGAAAACTAGTGCAATAATAATCACGTCGTGCGTTTATATTATAACGATGCGTGCGATGCGTGATTACAATTTGACATGGGATGATGCATCGTTTCTTTTGATGTGCACCCGCCCGAGTGCCGGTCGGAGGCACGTCATATGTGTGTTGAACAATTTCGTTTCGGACGTTTGCGGCGCGCCTTCTTGCGTTGATGCGGCAGGTCGTGCTCGTTGGAATTGGAAGTTCTTCGAAAGTGTGCCTTGTCCGCGTACGAAATGAGATGCTCAAGATTATGGAGCCCGCTGTGGCTCAAGCTGCTCTGCGCGTCTATGTCGTGAACGCTTGTTATAAAGAGTAAGGACAAAAAAAGAAACGCCGACTATTCAACTTCTTGTTTTATAAAAGAGGCATATAAATGCAGCCGACCTAAACAAACATTTGACTAATACCTTATGGGTATGTAATCAAGATGGTTGCCGACGATGGTGATGACGCCGCCCGAACTTGTTTTCAAATGTCCTAGATGTATTCTATCTCAAGCCATAGTTAAATATTTATAAACGTGTAACAGTTTCAATTGGAATGTATAAATACCCAGTTGTAGGATGTGTGGCAAATTGTTTATTCTCGATTAAATAGACGTGGAGTTGATGCATTTTATCAAGCTGCTGTTTGACCTCAGTAATGATTAGTCTGTATTCATAGAATCACCATGAATGGAAATTGATACATTACAACTGCGGAGTTTGCAAAACAAATCGATTACGCCTTTCGCTATCGAAATGCAGAATAAATTAACATTTGACCTAAATCCAAATGCGTCGTCTCAATTTCGCAGCCGTCGTCAATGTGAAATGTGTATCTGAAAATGATTTATTAACTTTGAACCTTAATGCATTCATGTTTACTCTATAAATAGTCTGACACATTTCAGGATTATGTGTCTCGGAACTACTGACAGATTTAGCCCTTAAAAATGCAACGTTCCCAGGGCCCTTGAGTTTTTGAATAAATCTTCATCCACCAAATCGTCGTATTTTGTTTACTTTGTCTTAATGCTAAGATTGCCTGTTGAAGCTCTGTTGCTCAAGTGTTTTTTTATGCGGACGCTCCCACAAAGCCTACGACGGACATGATTCAGTGATAATTTCAACATCGACCACGATTTTTATGCATATCATGTTTATACAAACAAATGAACATGCTACGCACGAAAAATTTCGAGCCGCGCACCTTGAGAACCCCCGCAACATACTCGAAACGCGTTCGCAGCTCTCGTCAACCACATTGGGGACTAAATAAACGTCCACTTATCGCGCATCGTCATAGGTTTCGTCGTTTTCGTTCGATAACGGCAGACGATAAACCGTCTGGGACCGATGCCAATGCGACGGGACACTTCCTTTTCGGAATAGCGTCGAGTTTTTAAGAGATAGGCGCAGACGATAAGCGAGTGGTTGGAATGGTCGACGTGTGGGCGCCGAAGGTAAGAGAGTGAAACATGCCAATAATGGCAATATGAATGGTTCTCACCGGAGACACTTTAGTGCTGGAACGAATATTAAACGTGTGTCATCGCATTGACAAAGATCGTCGAAGATATTCCGGCTGCGCCTACGGTGGTGGTAGTGGTGGTGCCACTTCATGGTGGCAAACAGTTTCCTGTTCTCTGCCTGCCGACTTGGAATTTATTGCGTCGCGGAACACCAACAACGAATCAGCGCGACTGCGTGCCCCAAAGGAGTGCCATAACTTGTCGAACTAAATTTAGTCGAAAACCGTTAAATATTCGCGACGAACTCGAGCAACTTGTATAAATTTCAACGCGGTGTAAATGTCACGACACACATTGCTCACCGCAGCTGAAACGGCATATACATTTGTGCAAAGTCGCAAATTCTAATACTCTCTGATACAAATAGACAGATCATATCCGACAACTCATAAATTAAAACAAAGTGATTCGATTCTTACGATCATAACGGTCGAACGGCAATCATGATAAAACGTTCAAAACCTCTCTTCGGAATCTTTAAGGCCTGAAGATATTTCCGCCAGCGCGACCTTAGTAACCCATGGACTATGGACTGGCATTCGTAGATCGTGTTTGTATTCTGCAAACCGTGCGCAATACGTACACTCGCTGGCACCAGTCCCCAAGGAAAGCGCATATAAAGTATTTCCATCACGTTTACGCACGGTGCCATGTCGCCACGCTAACGCGAACACACGGCAGTCATCAATCATGCATTTATTATTATCTAACTTCGACCCTGCGTCTCTTTGTTGGCCGAGACGCTGGCGCCGCGACGTGCGCGAAGCCGCCGACATTTTTGAATCTGATACGAACGTGGAACAACAACTTTTATTTACGCCCAGCGCCGCGCCGTATATCTTCGAGAAATTCCCAGTGACAAAAATCGATACTTTATTGTTTTGACCTTAGGCACATTTATCTTAGGCGCAGTCATTTATCACATCAATTTAATTGAATAATGCGATAAGTGAAAGCCCGAATGTTGTGCCAGAAGAATGATGTCATTAGTCGGCATTCTCGTGTAAGCCCCCAAAACGCACAAAATATTTTGCGAAACCTGTCAAATCTGTGTAATAATATTAACGCTTTGAAGAAATTGCAGCCCGGCGTGAAATCCGTTTGAATAAGGCGCTTGTCGTGTTCTTCGCACAAATGAAAATCGAATAGCGCCATCAGTGCAGCCTGCAGATTGCTACCGAGAGATAGCTATTGAAGGCTGGAAACTCTAATCCTATTTAGCGTGCGTTGGCGCTGCGCACCTTGCGAGAACAATGCGCAAGGTAAACCGCAGAGCATTTACGGCGGCGGAGAATTTGGACACCTCCATATAATAACTTGAAATTTCCCTGTCATGTCAAAACAAGCCGTCGCCGTGGCTGAAGATGTCTCGCAACCCAAGATGCAAGATCGTAATCCGATTATCAATAATGGAACGCGACTATACGTGCGGCTGGCTTAAGACACGACCGACACGTTGAAGCGAAGGTCTCCTGAACGCCACGAACGTCTTCGTAGCCGAAGCCTCTAAATAGTATTATCATAACGAGATGACGTGTGTGTGTTGTTATGTTCCGGAATGAAATTGCGTTCGTTCTTAATCGCCGATTATGAGTTTACGCCACCAAATTGATTTTCTATCGGATTTTAATAACGAGAATTAATGATAGATTCTTTCTCGGAGCTTAAGTTGACATGTGAAGGTTTGTAGAAATTTGTGAGATTAGTTTTGACGAAACTTGATACCAGACACTTTTAAAAAAAGTTTTTTTTATGTTTTGTAATGCGTACTAATAGCCACTTGGGATATTTCACTCAACGTAGATCCATTCGCCAGTCAACGGCGATGAGGACATTATCTTTTGCTCATTGGTAGTATAAGTTTCTAGGAAAAAAAACACATGTGTTCAACCTTGGCTACGGAAATCAGAAACAAGGAATTTTTACTTCTTGTCGGTGCAACGCTAAGAATTCGATACAAAAATGTGTGTGCATTGGCCTGGAGCGCCATCTATCTTCATCCTTGTAATCAATTTCTCACTGACCGTTACGGCTCCGCCAATGGAGCAATTAAAGGCGTTAAATTAAGCAATTAACAGAAAGTAAATTAAATGCCTGGCGCCTGCTGCGTCTGGTGTTGTCTCTGACGCAACCGACTGGCCGTATGTTACAATAGTGGCAATAGACACGGTCGTAACGAGCGCGAGCACAAAACGAAAAAAAAGAAAAACTAAATTGATTTAATTAAAACGCCTGATGCATTTCGCCCGTGTTCGCGCCAGCGGCTGGGTTTCATTCAGCCAGACCAAACGAACAATAAGATAAATCACAATTAAGTTGTGTCGCCGTACTCACGACGTTCTGTCAATTTCTACACTTCTCCGCTTCGCGCTCCTCATCTCGACGTAGTATTGTGACTTCGGTTAGCCGCTCGATTACATTGTTTTCCCATTCGACCTAGATAACTCCGGCTCAGCGCACACCCAACTTTGGCGACAAGAAACGACGCTCGCGTGCGTTGCGCGCATTATAACGCTTCCTGCGGTTTGCAAATATGGCCAATTCATTCTCATCTGATACCCGCTTAAAGCCGTTTCAAATCTCGCGACGGCCCACGCCATTATCAGATTATTTCTGTTGGTTTCGCTGCGCTCCCGTGCGCGTTTCTTGCATGCACGTTTGGCTAGTGCATTTGCCAGTTTCCAGGTCAAAACCGGATGTCTGCCTGGGGCGTGATTAAACACGAATCGTTCTCTCGGGTTTTAAATAAGCATGAGACAGACGGAGATCATGATCAGGCAGTGTGAAAACGGAACGCGCACCGACGCAACACACCGGGATTAATGCGACACGAGCAAACTGAAGCAGATGCTGCCATCGCGCTTGCAATAATTTCTAATTCAAGACGCAATGCAGGAAATAAGTTCATCAAGACGACATCATTCTCACACTTTGTGCTCCATCGGGTAGTAAGATCTGCGGCTGGGTAGTGCCCTATTTTCGGAAAATGCAATTTCTTAGAAGGATTAGCATCCTTTAATGAATATCCAAAAGTTAATCCTCTTAGACGGCGCATTGAAGGGTTTTCACGGGATCTTTTATGGCAGTAGCTTTACTGGATTTTGTGTCGCGACCTTTTTCGGATTTGCGGAGATCTCATTTTCGTCGTGAATCCGGACGAGCTTGTCGCGAATGGACAAAGGACCAAGATAGAACGGGCTTCGATTTTATCATAACATTATGCCCACGTAACCCCTGTCAATGCCGGACAAATTCCAAAAAAAAAAAACGCCAGAATTGATGACTTCTTTTTCGTCGTACGCGGAGATTCGGGCGCGGATCGGCATTGAGCATGGAACCGGGCTCAAGCGTGTCCCGAAGGCTCGAGCGCTGCTTTTAGAACCGGTGGATGCTGAGAAACCTGGTTGTTTTGGCGCTGGGCGCTGGCGCGAGGCGCGGGCAGGCGCTATTCAAAGATAAAATAGAGCCGTGCGAGATGACGTTGACAAAGCGACCAGAACGACGGAAATTAAGACGAATTAGTCTGCGATGCTCGTTCGCAATGGCATCGAACTTCGGGCCTAACAAGATGCAAGACGCTGGAGGCGCGCATCCGCACAAAGAGGCACGCACTTCTTTCTTGGCTTCGGCAGCATTCTGGAGTCGGGAGAAGTTTGCGCTGCCAGGAGGCCAGAGCTTTGCTAATAGCCCGACGTACGTCACGCAGGAAATCATGCGTGTTTGTGGGCGATTTACGAATCTTAATGGGCCAACTAAACACAGTTAGCACTTACGAGAAACGTTCTAAAACTATTAGAGTTAGATAATTCAAACAAACACTACGGGAGATTCTGACAGGTACGACTTTGTAAATTTTGCCCGAGAGAAATCAAAAAATTTCAAACATTCGATACTTTTCCAACCGAAACCGATAAGAGGGACACATGTTCGATCGGAATTTGTGATTTTCCTTTTGTCCAACAAGCTGTAATGACCAGCAGCCATAAAATAAAATAAAAAAATCGAAAATACCAAAGCGTTCGAAACGACTGTCAACCGTTTGTGGAATTGAAAGCGCGTCTAAATCAAATGGCGCACTGAAAAAGTTTACTTCGCTTGCCAACCGCGCGCGTCGCTTTGGTTCGAAGATAGATAAAGGGATGGTGGCCATTCCAGCCATCCCTACAAATTCGGAGGGTCCGCGACAAACTCCAATTAAAACGACAGTCGGTGCGTTGCGCCCTCCGCGATGCCGTCGACGTCAGTTTCGGCATCGCTTTCATTAAATCGCACTCAATGTGGAATATTTAAATGTCACCTCCGCGTCTTACTGTCATTTATAGTTGAAGGCGCGTAAGGTACGCTTCAAGCCATTATTATGATTTGAAGATAAATGTAAATCTAATTTCGGAATCTATAGAAAATCCTATTTTTGGAAGGACTTACTTATGCCTCCCGAAAGTGGTTGGCGCACTTGCTAGATAATTATTTGATTGTAATGCACCGCGCTGCGTGCAACCTAAGAGAAATATGACATAAAGCATGAAGTTGCAAATTGAAATTGTTGTTTTTCTATTTTAGTCCCGTCGCGAAAAGTTATCAGTCGACGAGCTGAATGCAAAATTTTCTCGATCATTTTTTTCGCTCGCG
>JAODGE020019850.1:0-30772 GCA_027574965.2 Ecitophya simulans
AAGGCGCCAATGCCGATCCCCCCCCCCCTACCCCTCCGCCCTTGCCGAGAGAAGAAAAAGCACGCACCGAGGAGCACATAAGGGGCGTAATGGGCTCACCAGCGTCACCAAGGGATAGTGAACTTAAACATCGCGATAGAACCAAGGAATTTCTAGCTTACCGAACGACCGCCCTTTCGAAGAGCCAGGCATCCACAGGCAAACGTGCTGAGCAGCAGCAGGAAACGTATGCAACACAACCGTCGTGGGCGCGAGTGCTGGATGAGTTTCCACCAATTGAAGCGAGTGTCAACAGGAAACTTGGTCAACTTGTTGAGCACCAACACAACTATTTTAAGAGGGTGTTTGCTTCTGCAGAAAAAGAAGCTGAACTATTCTCTACAGCCGAGAGAGAAGCAAACGAAATCACTGTTCTACTAAATGAAATGGAGCACATGATTATCAGGGGAATGAAACCAAAAGATCTGACTAACCTCGATGAGATACGTGCAGTACAGAATGCCAAAAAGTACCTATCATCAAGATTGTATCACTGGAGCGAAATGTATAAGAGCCTCCAGGATGCATTTGTATCTCGACTCAAACGACGGAAGAAAAAGCAGCAAATGTTCATGAGAGTTGGAACCCAAGAGGCACATCAATTAGTTGACCGAGAAGAGAAGACGGCACATTATCTTGGCATGGGGTACTCTGAATGCGATGTTGAGCAGCTACTAGCAGAGGATGATCAACAACAGCGGGTGAATAAAGAAATTGAAGACCTCATGGAAGGAGTGAGCGAACTAAACGGTCTATTTTCATCCCTTAATGCTTTAGTCGTTGAGCACGGTACGATGCTCGATCGCATTGATTACAGTCTTGCCGAGTCGGCTTCCTCTGCATCAAGAGGGCTGGAGCAACTACAGAAAGCACAAGAATACCAGAGCAGCTGCACTATGATGTAATGCTACAAAAATAATTCCTAGTTGTACCATCTCTTTCACAATTGTATAAATTTGATGATAAGTCAGAGTGAAAAAACCCGTTGCGTTACTGCTCTCATACTTATCTCCTGTAAATGTCCAGACGAACAACTGTACACAATTGAAAAAAAAAGTATAGTGATATAAACCAAACATGAACTTTATACTGACTTATTGAAATTGCATTTTTTTTCTCTGTGTATATATATTTATACACAAGCCCACCTTGCAAAGCCATATTTTCTAACCCACAAAATCCTACTTATTATATATTTATTTGCTACCCCCTCACGTATAGCATTGAATTTAAAAGTGCCGCAATCAGTCTCTGTTGGTTACGGTATTTTTTTTTCCTTTACAGAATTCATGAGGCCACTCACGGATGAGGAGTCGAAAAAACTCTTTGACAAACTTGCACAGTACATAGGAGCCAACACGACACATCTACTTCAACGCAAAGGTGAGGATGAATATGTATTCCGACTTCACAAAAACCGTATCTGGTACATGCCTTTGAAACTCGCTAAACTCGCTAGCTGCGTATCAAAGAATAATCTCATGGGCATCGGAGTCCTCTTTGCAAAGCTGACTCATAACGGAAACGTGAGAATTCAAGTTACTGCTCTGGATTATATTGCCCAATATTCTCTTTTCAAAATATGGGTGAAGCCAAATCAGGAGCAGAAGTTCTTGTATGGAGGGAATGTGACCAGAGCCGGATTGGGACGCGTCACAGAATCTACACCGAAGTATCAGAAGGTTGCCGTATTTTCCATGGGTGATGTTCCGCTTGGGTTTGGAGTTGCCGCTCAGAGTACATTGGAGTGCCGGAGATGTGAAATGAACGCGCAAGTATTGTTTCACGAGGCCGACGTTGGCGAGTACTTGCGTGATGAAGCGCGCATGACATGATGTGCGTAGTGCTTTTCACTTCATAATAGTAAACACAGCGTAACTATTTTTTTTCTAAACTGCGTACAACACTGGTTGCAGCATAACTGCCGTTTAAATGCTCGGTTTTACACTTTACCGAGCAGCGAAACCAAAATAGCATATATATATATATATATATATATATATATATATATATATATGACTGTACTTCGAATGAAAGTGATCTTGTATTAACCTAATGACATCTGATGATGTGAGTGGTTATACAAAGTAGCATAGCGCATCACTTATACGCAGCCTAATCTTCCTCATTTTTCTCTTTTCACCGATAAGTTCTGCATTATTGGTAACTCTGTTAGGAAAACAGAAATTAGCGTACTGTTGAAGGAGAGCAGAATTTACCAACATAAAGAAAAAAGGGAAACCGATACAACAGGCTTATATTCTGAGTGAAGTAATTCAACAGACACGTTTCCTACAAGGGAACCCAATGTCAGCAGCTCCTTTTCAGCAGCTACGATCGAAGCTGGTCCGTACGGCTCGTGGGTTTCATGATTACAACTTTCGTCAATATTTCGTTCGGCACGTAAACGATCAATTTGCCGCTATTGAGAAATTGCCCATGGAGAAACAGATGGAGTTTGTTACTGGTGAAGGAGCCGCATGGCTGCGTGAAATGCGGCGTATGGTTATAGTCAACCGAATGTATGCAAAGCAGCCAGTTTTCTTTGATAAGAAGAAAAGTTGCCGAATTCCTACGTCACTGTGAGCATATACTTCCTAAGTGATTACCTCGCTCTTTCCCTTACCGGACGTTTCGTTATTCAGACAACCAACTGCGCACCACCGCACGAACATATTTCTAAAAAAAAAATGATGGCATTAAGAGGGCCGGCCAGCTTGTTCCCACACAGAGGACACCTTCTTTCTATATAGATATACGGGCTTGATTATGGGCGCTCTGTCTCTTTCTCTGTGTGTGTGTGTCTATGTGTATGTGTGGGAGATTATGTTTGATTGCATGTTAAGATCGATTTTGTGAATGAATGCACCTATGAATTGGATTTAACAGCGCCGCTGATAATAGTCAACGGAAGCAGATCGTTTATATATAAATAAATAAAAACAAGGTCCACTTCAGATTGCTGTTTCCAAGGCTACTGTACTCCAAAAAAAAAAATGTTTGGTGTACTAGGTATGTCTTCGGTGAACATAAATACCTTATAGTTTTCCTTTTTTTACTCTACTTCTGCGAGTGAAGCTGGAGGTGATGCAAAATGGAGACATTGCGAATACTTTTTCTTTTCTTTAATTGCTTCTGTTCTTTTGTTCTTCGAAACCTTCACATTATGCATATACCTATACTTATTGCTCTCTTACATGGGAATAAACTAAACAGGATTCAGAGGGGTTGTGCCGAATACATATTGTACAGTGGATCTCAGAATTGATCTTTCAAAGCTGTGTCTGTCCCATTACATTAGAAGTTGAGTACACTTAAGAGGCATATTGTATATTATTACATGTATGTCGCCAAAGGCACATGGAGGTCTACTTGGTTGCATCTTCACAACCCTGTTTGATACGCTATGCTTTGCGCTACTATTTATCTTGGGTGGCGCACCAGCATATGATCGGCTATCGTTAACTTTAGCGTTCAGTGCATTGGTTGCAGTGTGCTGGCCATGCCCCTTTATGCTGTGGTGTACTCATATGGATGCCGCCGTTGAAGAAGTTATGGTTTCCAGCAGTGACAGATACTCACAACCGCCCTCAACGCCCATTCTTCGAAAGGCTGGCTCAAGGGAACGTACTACTCACCTATATGAAGCGTTAGTTCTTTCGACTGCTATTCTCCTGGGGGGTATTTTCCCTCAATTAGACTGGCAATCTGCATATCACGCGTGGCCGTTACCCTCCTGTATTTTGTTCCTTGTTGCCCGAGGGGTCATGTGGGTTCGGTCATACAGTCGAGTGAATTCTGCGCTTTCAAAGTGGGGTCGGACTTTCCTTATAGCCAACGATGACGATCCAATGCGGTGAGAGTAGCAGTGGAAAACTGCTACTTGGTTTACATATTGTGGATGTGTACATCTTGACTAGAAACGAATCTTTTTTCTTCGCTTTTTTTTTGCCTTATGTATGAAAAGAGGACCAAAAAAAAGAGCTTTGTGTGTATGTATGTTGAGAGCAGGCGCGCTGCACCTCTCCTTACTGTTCCATTTATGAAAAGTACCTGCCATTTGTCTTGCATATCACTTTTTGTTGTTGTTCTGCTGCTACTGTTTCGTAAAAAGCACTGGGCATGGTGTGCGTGGCGTTGACAGGAAAGTGCTAAAGAGGGGCAACAATGACACGACCATCGTGGGAGCGATTGTCAAGCTCCGAGATCTGCCAACGCATCGCACACCTGCGTCAGCAGCGAAACTATTTCAGGGATCACGAGCGTGTGAGGCAGTCGTTCTCCTCAGCGGGAATGTGCCCCACAGGAGTCGCAGCTGTTGATGCGATGCTCTGTAGTGCTGGTGTAGGTTCTAGTGGTGGGGGTGGCATCGATTGTGGTACCATTACTGAGGTGTACGGACCCCCTCTTGCTGGGAAGAGCCACTTGCTGCAAAGTATCACGAGCTCGTTCGCGATCAAGATGCTTGATGCTCAGGAGCGCGAGTGGGTGTCGCGGCATTCACCCTCCCCTGATGGGTGTGCAGAGACCCATTGGGATATATATCTATGCCTCACTCGCCCCGAGTCCCTTATTGCACCGCATAAGCGTGGAGAGCACCTGGGAGGGTGGCAATGTGTGGCACAGAGAGTGGCGGCGCACCACAGCAGTGTGATAGCGCGGGAGTACGCTGCCACACACATTCACGTCATCGCCACTCCACATCCCAACACGCTGCTCTCCTTCTTGACATGGCTCGCCTCAAATGATGCCATCGCAACGTGCAGGCGCTGCACTGAGTGTCACAGTGGATGTTGCAGACACCATGCGCGTGGCGATGCCGAATCACCGCTCTGTAGGAGCACGCAGGTTCTCTTGGTGATCGACTCCCTCAGTGTACTGTGGCAGCACGACTCCCTTGCCGGCGGAGCCTCTACGCACGCAGCGCGGTGGTTCGCTGCTGAACTGAATCGGCTGCTGCGCTGCTGTGTCTCATCCCATTATCGCTCCCCTACAACTGTGCATCCCTCAAATGCCTCCCCACGTCGACACGGAAAACGCTCTCGATCGACCACACCCACGCTATCCCCTCCTGTTCCACCAGCGCACGAGGGCTGCCAGCGAGCAGTAACCGTGCTTGTGGGGAACGGATGCGGCTACTTTCACCATACATCAGAGTCACTACGGTACGCTGGTGGCCGGCCATACCTTGCCTGGGCTGCAGGTGGTCTTCGTGGAGCTCCTTTCCCACCGAGACCACTTGGCGAAGAGCAGTGGTGGAGGGCGCCGGACTTCCGCCTGCTGGTGGAGCTTGCCTCCGCCAAGGGTGCAGCGATTGCACCTCAGACGCTGCGGCCAGAGGTGCGGGGAAGCTGTGAGGGGAGGGAGGCTGACACTTGCTCGGATAGAGAAGCACTGGACAACCAGACGCATGGACATTCCAGGGTGACACTGACGAAGGGCGCTCGGGTGGTCTGCGCGTGTGTGGTGCCTTTCCGCATGCCCTTATGGTAATGGTGCATAGGATCTTGCATATCGAGAGGAGGGGAAAAACACAAAAAAGCGCTCACGCTCACCTCCGCGCATGGATACATAGATTTTTTCCGCTCAGATACGTGCTGGTAGTTCATTACTTACATTGCTAACACCCCAATTCATCATACACACACTCATACACAAGTACAGTCCACCATTTGTCATGGGCTGTTTATTAACCAGCCCCTACACCCTCACATTACACTGTGTGTGCCGGTAGAAACTGCGTGCACTGTTCAGCTAGAGAACACTGTGCCTTTGAATCACATTCCTTTGCGGCGTCGTTAGCCTACCATCCCTCCCCTCCTTCCCATCTGTGCTGTGTAGCTGGTGTCCAGTTTTATCCATCAAAAACGGTCTTTTTTGTTGTTTTCTGATAGGTACATAAGACAGCATGTCAACGATTTTTGTTGATGATTTAGTAGTGCAACTACCATCCGAGACACTGAACATCTTCAATCCAACATTTGCCTTTGGAGGACGCAGCTTGGGAAGTGCCATCGGACTGCGCGATGTGAAGACTGGGCACATCCTGCTACCTTGTGACGCAGATGGCAGCGTGGTGGTCGTGCCTGGGGGCAAGTACTCGGTTGTGATGCTGGTGGAACGCCGGGGTACCCCACCCCAGCACCAGCAGCATTCACGCAACGCCACCGCTCCCGTGGCGAGTGCGAGCGTGGAGGCATCAAAGAAGAAGCGCCAGGAAAAGCGAGAGGCGAAGGAACAACGCCATCAGCAGGTCCCCGCGTGGCAGGACGCCGCCAAGATCACCAACAAAGACTCTAAGCCTGAGCCGACTAGGAACCAGCAGCACCAACCGATGCTTCAATCAGAGCACAGTGAGGTGCGGGAGCAACGAAAGCGCAGGCACGACGACGTGATCCCCCCCCAACAGATCCCCAGCAGCGCCCCCGCGAAGGCAGACACGCAGCCGCTAAAGGCGAAGAAGCCACGCTCCCAGCGCCAGCCCTTGGAGAGCGACGATGCCGACGTGCCCTTGGCTGTAGCGACCAATGCAGTCCCCACTGTGCCAGCTGTTACCCCGCGGTCCCCACGAATGTCCGCCGCGGCTCTTGTGAAGAAGGAACGTACGGCCCCCGCGGAAGACAGCGGGGATGACGCGCCACTGTCGAGTATTTTCTCTACAAACACCAGAAGCCCCCTGATGCCGGCGGTGGCATCCCCCAGCCCGACGCAGCAGCCGACCCCCGTGCCTGCTGCGCACGCGGAGGCGCTAGAGAGGCAGCGGCGCAGCTCCAGCCCCACCGACCGGTCAGCCACGAGGCCGCCTTCAACGCGCGCGAGCACGGGGCGTAGACCCGCTCCGCCCATGGACACCTCCAGCGACTCGGACTAGCGATCTTGTGGAGAGGGCACACAATTTCGCTTCCCCCTCCTCTCAGTTCCTCTCTATCTCTCTCCCGCGCACTTTCTCTTTCGCTCCTCGGCACTCCTGATCGGAGGCGTGCAGAACTCACAATTTCTATGCACACCAGTCTGAGGAGACGCTCCTGATTTATTTCGATATGGGCCAACGGCTCTCATATTAGCACATGCGAGGTCACATACCTTTGGACACTCAGTGTAGCTACACACAATCGCATAGGCAGAAAAAAAAGCAAATGACGGCGGCTCAGAATGAGAAAGGTAGACTGTGGGCGTGCTGCAGGGGCTACAATGGAATGATGTTCGCCCTTTAGTTGGCGGGATGAGGTGTTAAGGGGATGTGTCTCCCTCTCTTCCAGAAGTACTCTTCCATTTTTTTCGCTAATTAAATAGAATAACTACTACCCATCGCGTTGATTTTTGTTTTGTTCGTGTATGTGTGGAGCGGAATTGTGGCGCTGAGTTCCCAATTCTCATTTGTCTCTCCTACAACCCTCCCCTCACTACTTTGAATCTGCAGCAATTGTGTTTCATCCATCCTGCTTCTTCTTAATAGCTGCTCTCTCTCCACCTGCGCCCCAGAGTGCTAGGAACTATACATATTTATTTGCTGCTTCTCCCCTCCATATTTCCTCTCCTATTCACAGACGTACAACTCCGCATTGCGCAGTGGTCCTGTAAAGGTTCAGGTAGCCTAAGTTTGCTAGATTTCTGATTATTTCTCGGTTTATACATACGTATATGGGTTGACATATACGCACGTGATTTCATTTATTTATTCTTCCTCTGAGAACTGCTGACATTAGATTTTTCGAGTGTCAGTTGTGTCCTGGACCCCTCCCTCCCCCTACTTCCCATTGTCGCTTCTGGGTATCCCAAAGGCCCCTTTTCTCAGTATTTTCGTAACTGAGAGGCTCATCTACGCTTTACGGCCACATTAACTAGAGACACGGTCTGGGATTGCTGCTCTTGCACGGTACTCACGAATTAGGGGTGGTAGAGACGCTGTCAGTGTCAAGCTCATTTCACACACGTGCAATTAGGGAAGGGAGGCCATTTTCGAAGCGCTCCAGAGCAACATTAACGCGCCTAGATATCTAGCGCAACTTATCTAAACGTTATCGTTACCGACCAAACAACAACAGAAAAAACAACAACAACGCCACGTGCAATTATACACATGGCCTCCGCTAAATCTCTCACGGAACTCCAGACGGAGATTTCGTCTCTGGACAGCCGGTACACCCTTGAGCGCATCATCGGTGCGGGGTCGTACGGTGTTGTTATCCGGGCCCGCGATACGCTTGACAACAACAGCCTCGTCGCGATCAAGCGAGTCAACAAGGAGATCTTCGAAGAGGTGATCCTCGCTAAGCGCATTCTCCGGGAGATCAAGCTACTCGGGCACTTCAATGACGAGAACATTATCGGGCTCCGCAGCATCTTGACCCCGCATGATCCTGAAAAGTTCGAGCACTTTTACATTGTTATGGATATTATGGAGACGGATCTCAAGCAAGTCCTTCGCAGCGGCCAGGTACTGACTGAGGCTCACATTGAATTCTTCATCTACCAGGCCCTGCGTGCCCTCTCTATTATTCACAGTGCGGGTGTTATCCATCGCGATATTACCCCAGCAAATATACTAGTGAACACCAACTGCGATCTTAAAATTTGCGACTTCGGTCTCGCCAAGGAGGAGAATGATCAAGAGGAGTACATGACCGACTACGTCACGATGCGGTGGTACCGCGCACCGGAGCTAGTGATGGAGGACAAGTCCTACACATCGCAGATTGATGTGTGGGGTATTGGGTGCATTTTTGGCGAACTGCTGGGCTCACGGCCTCTCTTCCCCGGGAAGGATCGGGTGAACCAACTAGATAAGATTGTTGAAGTTATCGGCACCCCATCTGATGACGAAATCAAGTCGGTCGGGTCCACCATGGCTCAGAAGTACCTAAAGAAGAAGACACTGAGGCCTCCTCCCGATTGGAGAAGCAAGTACCCCAATGCATCCAAAAACGCGCTGGACCTGCTTCAGCGCATGTTGGTGTTCAATCCCAAGAAGCGTATTTCAGTGCAGGAGGCAATGCGACACCCCTTCCTCGCTAACCTGCACGACGAGGCTGACGATAACGTGCAGTATCGCATCTTCACCTTTGATGAGCACGCGCAGAAGACCATCGTGGATGTAAAGCGCGCCATCTTCGACGAGAGCGTGAGGTTCCAGCGTGAGCACGGCACCGCACAGCGTACGCAGAGCGCTATCTGTAGTGCCACTACAAATAGCGCAGCCTCTCCTAGCGTGGAGACTGCTGGTGAGGGCCGCTCCGCACAGCAGACGATCGAGAAGGCGGAACCTGATGCCTGCGCGTATCCATAAAGGGGAGAAAGCGGTTTAAAAAGCAAAGAGAATGCGTGAGACTGAGCTCCCTCCACCCCCACCTTTTTCTACATTGACGAGGGATTAATGGACCGTAGAAGCAATTGCACGCACACGCAACCCGCTGTAATGTTTCTCTGAGAGGAGTGAGGCCAAAGGGCACCTATGTAATACTGAAGGACTGAAGGGCAATCCATTTACCAACGCATGCACAATCACAAGTACGCAACGTACGGACGCTGGAGAATCATGGAATGACTTAGTGAACGCCAAATTGCTTCATGGGCTTTACGGTAGGCAATAATAGCAGTTCAGGGAGTTCTGTGAAGTCTGCGGTGGAGCACACAGTCTTTCTCTCTTTTCACAAGTTGGTTACATTTGTCCTCCAATGGTGGCTCTTTTTAGGCGGGAATTCACGCAGACCCACGACACTGTCTCTTGGGAGCTACAGTGCCTGCATGTATGGCACTACGTGACATTTTTTTATTGTTATCTTTATATCTTTATATATATATATATCCTACACTAGTAGTAGCATTATGAGGCGCTACTACCCCCTTTCCCCTCCTATCAATGGAGGCAGATTTCTTAAATATTCAACGAAGGCAGCCCATTTCACGGCTTTGGTGTTCGGACTTCGTAAGTGTGTGTGTGTGTGTGTGCGACTGACATACGTAGCGTGCCCTTGCAATACTGTGGCTTCCGCTCTCTAAATGGGGCGTGCATCTGTATCTGTGCTTGCACGCTTCTGAGTGATCGTATACAGTATTGGACAATGCTGGATTATACGTTTTTTTTTTCCTTTGTTGTATGGCTGACAAGGGCGGTCTACTTCCTTTCTGTTTTCCCATGGGCGTCTTCCGAACGAAGCACTAGTGCCCCTCGAGACAGAGTGAGCATATCTAATAGTATGTGGGTGTACAACATACAGATAGCATCTATGTAAGTGGTGTGCTCGTGCGTATATATGCATATGTCCTCTGCGAGCTGGTTCCCTTGTGATGCCTGACAGGGACTTCTTCAATTCTCTCAGCTGTGAAACCAGTGATTGTGGTAGAGATACTATTAACCGAGGAAAGGAGAGGGTACTTTCTGTGGTATCGGGCTGGCAGTGACTTGGCGCCTGTGAACATGTGTGCTGCGAGTACATGTGCCCTTCTGATGCTGGGACATTGCTTCGCTGAGGTGGCACCCCTTAAAGGGTTTCACAGAATGGTAAATGAACACAGCTATACTGCAGGATTGCGAAGAGGGGCACAGAAGTGCTTGTGTGTGTGGTGGGGGGAGGGGGTGAACAAAAGGAACGAAGAGGAGGTCTACGTCTTTTGGTGTACCTTGTGTAACAGGTATACCATAATTTGTATGCCTTTTTTTTTGTTATCAAAGTGCATTGTATCCATGTTGTTACAGTGTGTGCGTACTGTTTTTGTTAATGTGTGTGGGAAAGGTGCCTCAGTAGACGCGTGAGGTGAAGGTTTATTACTATTTTGTACCTGTCTCTCTGTCGATGTGTTGTGTGTGTGTGTGTGTTCTCGGTGATTGTTACGCGATTCCTCACCATAATCAAACTGCAATTACGCAACCCCCAGTTAGTAATGCTCTCATGTTATCACTATTGCCGCTCTTTTTTTTATTGTCGCCAAGACTGGGCGACGATGAGGCAACGTGACTGTAGACTCTAGTGCGTCTCGACAAGTCATTGTGTCCGCGCTCGCACTGACATTATTGACGTCTCCTCTTATTCTCCCCTATTCGTGCACTCTCTCCATTTGCTCACCCTCTTTTTTATTATTCACTTTTGATATTGATATTATTTCTCCCTACTCCTCCTCCCTCTGGAGTCCCCCCACAGAGCAGTGGAAGAGGTACTGAGAGTTGCTACTCCAGACGTACACACAGACGTACACACACAGAGAGAGAAACACGTACATACAAGTAGATTTCATCTTCAGAAACTGCCTTCTCTCTTTTTTTCTCCTGATATTTTCTTTTCCTCCTTTGTGTGCGCGGGCTTTGCTTTGTGTTCTTACCGTGGTCTCTAGTAGCCTAGTTGCTGCTCCCGAGACGATAACGTGCAATACAGAAAGGCAGGCAAACTAACATACAAACAGCAGATTGTTTACTTACATATAGAGGGGGAGAGCCATGTTTCGCTTGAGTGTGCGGCTGAGGGCTGGCGCAGCTTGCTACACCACCACACTATTCCAGAAAAAGCAAACCGCCGCGGGGTACATGGCGAGCGCAGGTAAGACGGGCGGTGACGAGAAGTGGGCACACGCGGCGATGGAGTACATTTATGAGAAGAATCACGTGAATGATAGTCACAAGCGCCAGGGTGATGTGGACCGGGAGCGTAGCCTGTCGGCAGCCTTTGATAGGTACTTGGCTGCCAATGACAGGGCGTTCGATGAGCGACTTGGAAAGCTGGCGCAGCGCATGTCTGATGCGCTGGTGGCGGTGCGTGAGTTAGGCCTGGAGGCTGCACTGGAAGAGGCAGTGCTGCTCAACACTGAGCAGCCCCCAGGAAGCTATCGACGGCCGGCGCTGAGTCCCCCTCTTCCTGGATATGAGCCTGGGTTTGGTCTCGACGTGCCACAGCTCAAGTCCCAGCAGATGGAGTACCCGCATGTCCAGCGCCCTACCGACACGGTCGAGTTTGCCTACGACCGCGACGAGGCCTTCCCCTTCATTGCCTCTCATACGGTAGCTGACCTGACCGAGGCGTGCCAGTCTGCGCTGGAGGAGCGGCACGGCGAGATACGGGAGGCGGCGCCAGTTACTGGGGTGGAGGGGGAGGCGTGGGAGGCGTACGTCGCCCTTCAGCAGAAGGCGCTGGCGCGGCAGCGCCTGATCTTGGACCTGAGCAACGACCCGGATTTGCGGCAGCGCTACGACAGCGACGAGGCGTTTAGACACTCTGAGTGGGCTAGAAGAGGGATGGGCCCTCTACTCGTCGATGAGGCCGATCCGCATGTGGAACCTCACTACGCTCAGAATGCAGCCTATGAGCCATTCCGCAAATATTAGGTTTGTGGTGGATTTGGGAGGAGCATCATAGGGAAACTTGCTTGGGCTTGGCAGCAGTGTATATTGCCTCCCCTCCCTGCTGGAAGATCAACTGGCTACCATCAAGGGAGGAGGAGGAGCGAGCGAGCGTTCGCTATGAACCTCAGTTCTTCGCCCAAGGAATGACGCTTAAGGCAACGCAAGTACGGCGCAAAAAAAAAAAAACAATCATTAAAGATGGGAGAACTTGTACGTCTATCGTTCTGCTAGTTCATGTACATTGACAGCTGCTTCCGATCTGGCTAGCAACGAATCCTCCACTTCTTTTCTCCCCCTTCTTCTCGGCGTCTCTTTCCTTTCTTCAGTTGCCGAGCGTGCGTGCGACAGTAAGACGGGGCAGAGTGACTTAGTCTTCTTTACCGAGCACACACACACACACACATTCAACCAACGTATATAGCCCTGGCGCCTCACAAAAAAATAATTAGGAAGAGAAAAAAAAGAACCACAGCAAAAAAGAAAGTAAACCAACACAAGGAGAACACGGCGCAGCCTCAGCAACAAAAAGGAGTTCATCGGTAGGTAAGGGAGATTCGCTGTCCCTGGTGGAGCGAACACAGCTAGAGAGGGAGAGGGTGTTGCTTTCTGCCACTTTCCCTTTTTTTTTATCAAGCAAAAAAGAGGAAAAAAAAAGAAGAGGATAAGAGCATACGAAAGAGGAACAGTGCAGTTGTCATTCTCTACAAAGCCTGCAGGGTACAAACTAGCTCATCGGTCGACGTACACACACGAATACATACACCCTCGATCAAAGCCCGGGCGTCCATTTTGCTCATCATTCAGTAGGCAGCACGCGTGCACGTTTCTCTTCTTATTATCTCTTTCCTTTTATCTAACAGCTTGACGTGCTTTTTTGCGCTTACGTGCGCACAAACACACACACACACACACATACATACGCGCTCACATCAAATAGCAGTGCCGAGTAGGGACTAAAGACGTGTACTTCACGTGCAGTGAAAGAGAAGGCGAATACGAATTGGCTCAGGAACATTGCTTACTCACACATACACATACAAGCACCACCTTTTCTCTCCTTTACTACCACACCTTCAATACACTTTTTATTCTTCACTCACACGAGCTCACTGATACGCAGCCTAAACGGGATTAGGAGCTCTCTTTCTCACATTCTCCCCTATTATTCCCTCTTGAACTGGCTTTATTTTTTTTTGAAAACCTTTGTTTGCTTGCATTGCCTCGATTATGGATCCGCAGTTGCCACGACTTGTCCCGACACCGGTGGTGGTCTCGACTCCTCCACCTGCCACTCCTGATACGCAGGTGCTGTGTGTCAGCGAGCCGCCTTCTCAGCGCAGTCCGATGGATGGTGTTTCCTTTGATATTCTTGATATCTTCGAAGACCTTCACAATGAGCGGTGGTGCGTGCTGGCATCTGAGCACATTAGTCGTAGCTGGACGTTCAAAGAGCGATCCATCACAGTCGGCCGCAGCAGTGCGTGCTCCATTGTGCTGAACGACCCGCGTGTTAGCGTTGTCCACTTTAAGATCACACTGGAGGTGGAGGTGAGCGCAGGAATGGAGGGCGCAGCAGAGTCTGCGGCTGGCTCACCCACACAACGCGCGTCCCCACCAGTTGTGGACGCTGCCATCAAGGGTAGCAGCACAGCACGCGAGCGGCGTGGCGGCGGAAGGAACCTGGACATGCCGGTGACCGCTCACCTTGGGCCTCCATCGTCGTCGAAGGTGGCAGGGACCCAATCTTTGGAGTCTATGTCGCGGTTGCTCTATGACCCCCCAGTGAGCAGCAACGCCTCAACAGCCCCGGCATCTTCTGGGCTGGAGCGACGGAGGCGCGATGCTGTGGTGCGTCTTGTGCGTGTGGTCTTGGAGGACATGAGCAGCAATGGCACATACGTCAATGACCGGCCTGTGGGAAAAGGGTGCCGCCACGAGCTGCACAACGGCGACATTATTAACATTGTCGCTCTCCCGGCCAAACGGGCACGCGCGACAGCGGAGGGTAAGGGAGCGGAGGAGGACATGCGAGTGGTGCGCCAGAGCATGTATGGCGCCAACGGATCATCGGAGCACGCACTGTTGCCGCATAGCACGGCCGGGTGCGGTGAGGGCGGCAGCGTCCGCGGTGACACCTACCTGGAGCACTTTCTTTTGCACCTCTATCTGCCCACCGCCCGCGCCTCCCCATTGCCTGCATCAGCGGTCGCGCCTGGCGCGATACAGCGGCCGGCGCTGTTGTCGTCCGCTGGCCACGATGGCATCGTTGTGCCTGCGTCATCCACTCAAAGGTCACAGTTGGTGGACATCATTAGCACCAACTTTATCGCCGTCGTACCACCCTCGCACCGCGCCATTGCCGTGCAGAGCTCAGCGGTGGCGAACGGATCACTAGACCTCAACGTGCTGGCCTTTCCGAAGCGCGAGATACAGTGGGGGCATCGAATTGGCGCTGGTGCGAGTGGGCAGGTGCACCTTGGGATCGATATCCAGTCTGGTGTGATGGTGGCCATCAAGGTTTTCAAGGGAACACGCATTGCTACTGCGGGAAGTGATACCACTTTACCCCACCAACGGAACGATTGTGAGATTCGTGGGGACAGCTGGGACGATACACTTGTCACCAACTCGAACGTTAGTATAACAACGAGCGTTGAACGACGAAACGATTGGCAGCTACTCGATGAGGCAACTGAGAGTGGCGCGCCCACTATCCTAAGTGTCAACGTGGATGACGGCAACCACAAGGAGGGGGAGGGCTACACGACGCAATGCAGACTCACTGAAAAAGTTGTGTTGAACAAGGGTGAGGGGAACCACAGGCCGCCACCCTCGGCAGAGAAGCAATGCTCAAGCTCATCTAACTTTATGACTAAGCACATCAGTGAACTGTACATTCTCACGAAGCTGAATCATAAGCACATTGTGCAGTGCCTCGGGTTTCAGTACGTGGACACGAAGGGGCTGTGTATCATTATGGAGTATGTTGCCGGTGGTACGCTGCAGTCGCTGATTAAGAGCTTTGGCGCCTTCCAGGAGAACGTGATCCGTCTCTACGCTATACAAATACTGGAGGGCCTGGACTACCTCTCCAGCGGCAATGTTGTGCATGGGGACCTGAAAAGCGCCAATGTGCTGGTCTCCGAGAAGGGCACTGTGAAGCTGACGGACTTTGGTACCAGTCGCATTTTGCGAGAATACGCTGGCCTCGGCGGCCTGCGATGCACAACGTGCCACCGGCTGCGACGCCGCCCCACCACGAGCACCAGCACCGGCACCAGCAGCGACGGCGATGATAACGACAGCACGGGCAGCAGCAAATCAACACCCGTGCGATCTGGGAGTGAGGGGTGGTGTGACTGTGTGGTGTCATCTCTCCTGTCGGAACTGACCCAGCCAGCATTCGATGAGCCGAGTACGTTGTGCGGCACCCCACTGTACATGAGCCCAGAACTAATCCGCACTCAGGTGTCTACGCTAGCGTCGGATATATGGGCGATGGGGTGCATTGTATTTGAAATGGCCACCGGAGGCATCTTGCCATGGCCGGAGGTCCACCAGAAGGACGTCGGCTCGATCATTTTTCACATTGGTAATCACATTGACAAGGGACCCAGCCTCGACGAGTTGGTCAAGGTACGATCGACAATGATGGCTGAAGCACGTGAGCAGCAGCAACGTTCGAGTGGGGAATTACAGGGGAGCGTCAGTAATGTGAGCACACCCGCAAGTGTGAACGACTCCACTTCAGCCCCCAACGAGACTACCGCCACCTCGACAGTGTTTCTCAGTTTTTTGGAGAGTATGTTCATCCTCGACCCTGCCAAGCGCCCACGCGCCTCGGAGTTACTGCGCCATCCCTTCATCACTGGGGAGCAGAGCGCCCTCTCCATCCGCCAATGGTACGAGTCCATTGGCCACAACACCCCCAGAGTATTTCCACGCAGTCCACAGGTTTTTGCAGATTCATCGCCACTTGACAGCACGCACTCCAATCCGAACAGTATTCATGAGCATTGGCCCCAGATGTGGGTTAGATCGGAGGGCTCGACCATCGCGCGTCCGTGGTTCCCGCCTGACATATCACACGACCCACAACAACCTCAGCGAGAGCAGAGGCGGTGGCAGGGGGAGAAGGGACTGCTGACGGAGGATGACAACGCACCCACCTCGACGGAGTCACGGCCACTGGTCTCACCACCAGGGCTCGACGCCCCACCGCCACTCCTACTTGGCGACAACGTGACCGCTCTGATGGCGCCTTCACCAGATCGGCATCCCGTTGCCACCACTCCAGATGACATTGCTGGTGAGAGTGCCTGGAATTCAGCGGAGGAAGGCGTGCGCATGGGGGCCATCGAGTCCCCACAGCTGGTCCCGCAGCCCTCTGGGACGACGCGGCCAGTACTGAGCAGCGCCGCCCTACCAGGACAGTACAGGCAGCAGCAGTTGGGTCAAAGGGCACCGCTGCGGGGCAGCCCCCGGCAGTGGATCGGTCATTCGAGGCGCGGCGCCAGTGGCTTTCAAGGTCGCACTGCGCCGGCGGAGGAGGGTCGTGGTGGTGGCGGTGGTGGCCGTACAGCGGTGTACCCACACCTCTACTCCAACCAACAGCAACAGCAGCGCAAAGGCGGACCCGCTCCGCTCGCCTCTGCTCGACAGGGCCGCCGCATGCCGGCGCCAGCGCCTGTGCTACCAACGCACCGCGAGCACCTGCGTCAGGAGGAACGGCTGCGGCGGCAGGGTGCCCAGTACCACCACCTCATGACATCCCCTCCCTCCATGCCAGCGAATGGAGCCCCACCCTTCAGTGGCTGGAGCAACACCTCTGTGCTCCAGGAGAACGCGAGGCCGGTGGAGGGGTACAATTCCTTCAGCGGCAGAGCCGGTGCGTATATGCCCATGCAGCAGCAGCAGCAGCAACAACCCTTCTTTCTCCAGTCACAGGTCGCTGGCCCCTACGTTCAGCAGACAGGCGCCCAGCCTTACTATACATACGGCGTCAACGACCAGACCATGGCAATGAACATGACGAACATACGCTTCTCAGGGAATGCGCCCCCGCCGTACCGCTCCGCTGACGAGCGTCCGCCCAAGCGGTCCCGTTTCGACTTCCTCGGCGGCGTAGGCGCGGGCAGCACTGACAGTATGGCACCGCTTCTTCAGACCCACCGCCCGAAGATGAGCCAACCTCAGCAGCAACTGCAACAGCCAGCGGCTGATGCGCCGCAATCAGGGTCGCCTGAAAGTCATAGCGGAATAACCATGAACTTCGCGGAGCTCACCACCTCTTCTTTCCCCCTGCCACAGTGCCAGACACCTCTGCAACGCTCTGGCCGCGGCGCTGTGCTTTCTAAAGGACCAGTGCTCCGGAAGGCTGCCTGGAGGGGGCGCCGTTCCACCACCAAAGGTGCAGTGCTGGCGGGGTTTTCAGAGCAACCACCATCAGTGGTTCCTCCTCCGCAGCAAAAGCAGCAATCGCGGCAAGGGGAGAATGCTGCAAGTGAAGGTGGTGGTACGGGAGAACCCAAGCCGGAGGAGCAACAGGTCGCTGGCGCCCCACGGTCGGCGGCAGTGGCGCGGCGACGTGGCTGTGAGGGCCTGCGCGCGAGGGTGCGGAAGGGGCCCACCAGAAGTACGAGCACACTTACTGCAAACAGAAGATGGAGAAAGAAGAAGAGACAGTAGTGGGCACACACACACGTGTCCAGCGCCACCCCTGCCAACTACGAGTAACTGGGCTTCGTTAGGCATACTGTCTTGGTGTTGCTCATTAGACAGGCGTTTTCGTGTTCGTGTCTGCACACATCGCGCGGCGTGTTCAGGTGCGTTTGCATTCGGTGTTCAAACATGAAGGAAAGGGCTGTGCTGCAATCTGGACGAGTGTTGAGAGGCCGACTTTAACTGTCGTATTTCACTTATAATGCTGATATATGAGTAAAAAAAAACGTCTCCATGAAGGGGGGAAAGTTAACTCATTGACTATCATGCAACGCTGCATTCGCTGTAGTAGCATGCTATTACCAAGAACCCTTAGGCCATTTAGATTTGATACGGTGGAGCATGATACTATCAGTGCTACTGCTGCGAGTGTCTCATCTGCTCTCCCTCCTCCCCCCTTCTTGTTATTGCAATTGTTGTTGCCAACGTTGCGCTCACGTAGTAAGAACAACAAGAAGAAACACTCTCCAAGTGTGCGAACAGTCCTTTTTTTTGCTGTTTTGACAGCAGCGTATAGTGGCCATATTTATTCTTTCCCCCTTTCCGACTGTTCATTGCGATAGGTAGCTCCTACTCATCTAAACATCATTCAACCCCTCTCAGCATCCCACACTTCATATATATATATATATATATAGAACGCATAGGCTTGGACCACGTTGTGCACCTCTGAGAGTGCTATCACCATCTACATCAACCCTCGACGTACCAGCGAGCATACACAGAAGAGGGGGACGGAGAATGACTTCCATCGCTCACAGTGGTGGTGCTCCGGCGTGGCAACTGGACTTGAACCATCAGGTAGCTGTACGCAACTCGCTGGAGAGTGGGCCCTCCCGCAGCCTATTTGTTAGTTACGCTGCTCTACGCTCGCGGGCCACGCAACTGCAAAACGCTGAGGAAGAGCGGCAGCGCTTGCACAAGGAGAACGGCACCCTCCATGAGCGAGTGCGCCAGCTGGAGGCGGCGGTGGCGGATGTGTCGGTGCGCTCATCGCGCGAGGTCGATCTAGAACGCAAGAAGGATGAACTGCAAGAGCGGCTGCAGGAGTACCTGGTCCGTGACAGCGAGTACTATAAAGGCCTTGCTGACGTTCGGGAATGGAAGGATCGAGTGCAAGTGGCGGAGGGGCGTGCAATGGTACTTGAAGGGGAGGTGGCGCGGCAGAGCGGCGAGCTGCAGTTAATCAGAAAAGAGTACCTTGCCCTGCGTGATGGTGTAGATGTGATGCAGGTAAAAGCGACTCAGTCGGATCGTTATGCCCTACAAGTGAAGGACAGCCAAGCGAAGATGATGCAGCTGCACGAGAACATTCACGTCTTGGAGGAAGAGGTCAATAGACTGCGCAGGGCAGCCAATGAGAATGCCGTGCACGTCGATCCACAGGCACCTCTGTCTTTTGAGGGTACTGCCGCAGCGGCGGCGGAGGACGCGCACTCAGCGGCGATGTCGAGACCAGACGAGCAAACGTACCCGAAGAAAGTCGCTCACGTGATCGAGGATGCCCACAGCGGCGCCATTCTGCAGGCAGTCTGCGTCACAGAGAACAACCGGCATGTGTACACCTCAGGGTCGGACAAGCTGATCCGCCAGTGGGACCCGAACACTGGGAATGGCACGAGACACTTCTCCTCAGGCACTCTGGCGCTTTCTTTGGGCTCTGTTGCGCACTACCTCATTGCCGGGTGCGTAGACCGGGTGACACGACTGTGGGACACCAACACCCTGCGCGTACTTGAGCTCGCCGGCCACACGGACAAGGTGGTGTCCGCGTGTTTGTCCACCACAGCCCAGCACGCGTTCACCGCGAGCGCGGACAGCACAATCCGTCTGTGGGATGTGCGGCGGCGTGACGCACTGCGCACACTCATGTGCACGAGCACCAGCAACGACCTCACAGTCGCCGCTGGTAACATCTTTTCTGCTCACTGCAATGGCACCATCGTTGTATGGGACCGCCGCACCGCAACACGCACCTGTGAGGAGCGGGCGCACCAGCGCAGCGCCACCTGTGTACGTGTGAGTGCGGACGGGCGGCTGTGTGTCTCCATCGGGAAGGACAACGCCATTTCTGTACGCGACAGCCGTATAATGTCGCGTCCACTGCGCCACATCACATCGCCCGAGATCACGGTCTCGACCAGTCTCGCGCGCCTCACGCTGAGCCCTGATAGCAAGCTCTGTGCACTGGGCAACACACGTGGACAGGTGCTGTTGGTCGCGTTGGAGGAGGAGACTGAGAAGGCGCTGGGAAAGTCCACCATAGTCGCAACGCTAAGTGATGGCGGGCATGTCCAGGAGACGCCAGTGTGTGGTGTGGCATGGGGATATGGCCCCCACGCCCCTCTCGTCTCCCTCGGTGAGGACCACCGACTCGTACTCTGGAGGTGAAACACCTCCGGGGCGACGGCGAGAGCGAGCGAAGAAGCGGCTGTGTGATGTGGTCACTGCCCTGGAGTTGGCACGCGGAGGAAAAAAATAATATTGAAAGGAAACACACAGATGCCGCAATACACTGATAGAGCATAGCGAGCCGTTTCGACTACGTGATTAGTATCGACTTTTCCTTTTAAATTTCTCATTGGTGTTTTTTTCCTCTCTCGCAGTTCACCGGTTACCCTTCTCAGTGCTTGATCCGCTTCCTCACCGTTAACTGTGTGTGTGTGTCTCTGAATTTCTGTGTCTCTCTGTTAGCCATGTACATGAGAAATACCGTTTTGCTCTTGTAAAGAGCTAATACGCGCAGGTCACAGACTCTTTGTGGAGGTAGTTGCTTCCGTTTCTTATATATATTTATTTGGTAGTACATCTGGGGACGCGTGAATCTATTTTGCTGTTGTTGCGATATTACATTTGTGCCGTGATTTCAGAGAGCGGTTCAACCTCGCTTTGTTGCTGAGATTCATACAGGCACGAACCTGTGAACTAAATACCCCACCGATTTCCTCATGGGCCATTCGACTGCTTCTAAATATCAGTCTCTACTCCATTGAGTCGGATATTGATGCACAAGATGAGGTGTCTCTCTCTCTTCCTCCCCACTCTCTTTCTCTATATATACCGTGCTTTTTAGAGGTGCCGAGCGTACTTCGGAGTAGCAATATACAGCTAGTGAGGGAGGCTCCGCCGAGATAAGAGGGAGGAGGTGTGGTGGGCACGCCGTCTCCTCGTTCTATGTCTCTTCTATTGTTTTTTTTCTCGTTTGCCTTCTTTTGTTTCCTTTCTTTTCCCTCTGTCCACATCCGTGCTGCTTAACATCCATTAAAGAAGAAAACAAAAAAGTAAATACAAGTGCCGCTGCGCAGAGTCGAGGCCACAGAAACAACTTAATTGTTTTCGTTATCACACGAGAAACCTTCCTATGCGTGGCGGCAGTTCACCTACAGTAAAGAATGCCGCCGTGGAGAGGAGTGGAGAGCAGCAAAGACGATCATCACACGAATCCAAGCCGCCCCTCTCGCTGACTAATGGTGCTAAGGTGGAGCTTTCGAGACCTCTGTCCATCTGTGCAGATAGCAACATTGGCCCGCGACCACTCCCAGAGATGGTGGGTGCGACCTCCTCCGACTCCGTGCGCTTCAGTGTTTTGGGTACAGGTAAGTCAGGTTCTCGAGCGCATTCAATCTTCCGCAATCCACTGGTAACCCCGAACCGTTCACCACCAACCGTGTGGACTGGTGACGAGGCTGCTGCCGGCGGTGAGGGAGATGCTTCCGTGTCGTTCACCACGGCAGTGGTAGTGGGCACGCACTCACCAACGAAAGAGCAGAGGCATCTGCGCAGACTGTGGCCCACACGGCAGTCCTTAGGCAAGGAAGCAGCCCCTTCCGACAATGACGGTAGCTCTCGCGGGGGTCATTCCTCGCCAAGCTCTACACCCCCGTCTCCATCGCTATCTGTCAGTCCTGCTGGTGTGGCTGTAGGCCACGCGGCTGGTGACAGGGAGACCATTGGGCTGGATGTGCGCCTCCCCGGCACAGCTCTACGCCTTGTGATGTCGTTCTGTTCCAGCCCATCGCTCTTCTCGTTACGATCGGTTTGCCGCACATTTAATACTGTATTCCTCACCGAGCTGGTTGCGTGCATGGATGACGGCGACGACGATTGGTGCTGCCAGAGTGAACAGCACACTGCAGAGGTGGGTGAGGGCGAGCGTGGGTCACCGTCGCTGGACGCGGTGTTGAGCAGCTCAGTCGGTATGTGTGAGCTAGAGCCCCGTGCTGGGTGTGTGTCTCTGCGGCAGGTGTTGCTCCTGCGCCGCCGCGTCCTTTCTCGTCGCGATATGGAGTGGCATGTGTGGATGGCATACGCAGTGAAACGGCGCATCTTAATGGAACAGGCCACTCTTCGCCTCGCTCCCAGTTCTGGAGATGACAGCTGCTATGGAGACTTGGCAGTATTCCATAAGCAACTCAACAACGATGCATTGGCACTGAAGGTGCGTCTGCAGTTGGCGCGGGACTCATGCCAGCGGGCAGCCGAGGAGTGGCTAGGATACCTCGCGGACCTGCGCCGCTCCCAACACAATATTCGCAATGCCCTCTTCAACACCGCTTCCCTTGATACCTCTGGGGAAGACATAATCCCGCCTGTGCACATGCCAAACGGATCAGTGTGGGTAGTGGAGAGCGAGACCTCCGTCGCACTGTATTCAAGGCGGCGGGCGAATGATGGGTGTCCGTGCTTCACCACTATCTCCGACACCCTTGCAGGCCCTTCCCGCACAGCGGAGGCTGGGCGTACCATGTGGACACGAGAGATCACCATCGAACGGGGCTACAGTATCTGCAGTCTCTTCTACGACCCCTTTCAGAGCCTTCTCAATGTTTCATACATTGATGGCCGAGTGTATTTATACCGTGTCAGCACTGCCTCAGAAATGGCCTGTGAAAGCCGAATCAATCACGGCGTCGAGTTCATGTCCTCTGAGCCGCAGCGCGTCTTCGAGGAGCAGGGGCAGCGGCACCGGCGAAGTGGAAGGGACAGCGCGTTTCATCAAACTGGTCTCACCCAGGCGATAGTTGTAGGATACTACACGGTCAAGTCGCCGGTGCTCAGTATGTTCATACTGTGTCGTGCTGACATTATTCCACTTCCAAGCTGGAAGTGGACCACTGAGGATGTGCAACAGCTCCTGCGGCACCCACGGCCGCCGCATCATGTCGCGGGCGGGAATCGTTTCTTTCTCTCTAGCCCCGTAGCCGAACGAGACCGTGCCGGGGTCACTGATAGTAGGGAGAGTGGCCGACTCTCTGGGACCAGTAATTCAGATAGCACTGGGAGCGTGATCATTGTTGAGCTTGGCCGTGACAGCACAGAGAGTGTCCTCGCGCGTCACTCTGATGAGCGATTGCTTCCTAGCGATTTGAGGCATCTTTTTAAATTGCGGAGCGACGTCATCAATCTCCTGACCAGGCAATTTTCCGTTAGTTCTGTTCTACAGGATGCGTCAGCAAATGATACCAATGAGAGCGGAATGACAAGTCCTCTCCCTGACGCTGGTGAGGGAGGGGCAGGCGGCACCCTTAGCGACGCTGCCACTTCACCTCGCATTGCAGCAGCGGAGGTCTTGGAGGCGGATAACAATCTCACCAGTGCCTCATCGCCCGAGATGGGCTCGCGTAGACACGAGTCTGACAAACGTACAAGGTCCCCAAGCACAATTTCGGAGTTCCCTGTCGAGGATGGCGAACCGTCTGGTGACGAATGCCCCACTCCACCTGGTCGCCCGTCAGTTTTGTTCACAGAAACAAATCATTTGGTGCTGGGGGAGTACAATGCGGACCCCGTTCAGCCGACTCCTGAAGCCATCTCTCGTGAAGACGACGTCACTGGCATTTCTGTTTCAGACACTCCATTTATTTCTGGGGAAAGAGCAGACACACGGGCGGCTCCACCGGCGGCCCATGGAGCGAGCTTCCCGGGGGATCGTGTGGTCTGCGGCATGCTTAATGAGCAGTGCACACTCACTCTCGCGGTCTCGTACACTCGCGAGGTCGCGCTGATAGCGGTGAGCTCGACCACCATGATCACTCTCGGCATCATTCTCGCCAATGACTGTATCGGGGCAACGTTTCTCGAGGCACCAACTTTTGTACCGACGAAGAGGGAAGTCTCTGCCGCGCCTGCCAGCATACACGTAGTAGCGACGGCTGGCGGTGGCTCACTCGCGGGTCGAGCTGCTGTGGCAGATGGTACAGACGCACCGACGCCAAGACCTTCACAGCAGAACTATGACGGTGGCATCGGCGACGCAGCATCTGTGAGCCCGTCTCTGCAGTCAGGGAGTCATGACGAACCTATCGAGGTGGGCCGTGTTCTGTTTGCTTGTCTGTCGGTGCACTCTGTCCTTATTTGCGAGCATGCAGTCCAGCGCTCTCGAGTATCGAGTCGCGCAGTTTTGTGTGGGAAGGCCGGCTCGCTTGAGAACTGGTCACTGGCAGCTGAGGATGGACTTGGGGACTTTCACGAACCCCAGGACGGTGAAACCTACATTCGAGACCGCCATGGTCGCCGAACTCAGTATGTGGTGCACGGCTACCGCTACGATTCTCCCAGTGCCGATGTGAGGATCTTGCTGGAGATCCCTGTCGGAGGTATCTTTGTTCCACCACGTCCCTGGACATCGCAGCGGCGGATGGCATGTGGCCTCTTCGCCACCTCAGAAGGAGCCAACCGTGACGCTCCTGTGATGTGCGGCGCTCACAGCGGCTCCAGTGCTGAACTGGGCGGTATTCCTGACATGGGCGCCCTGCCAGTGGGGCAGACGAAGCGTTGTACAGCACACCGTGCACCGTCTTCTACGTGGAACGCACTAACAGATGGGCACCCGTATTTTAGCGCTCCCTTTTTTGTGTTTTCTACCACTCTTGGGGGGCCCTTGTGCATTGCCTTCCGCAGGTGCTACACAGCTGCCGAGCAACTGACACTTCCACAGGAGCGGCGCCCATATTTCTACAAACAGTTCCTAGCTGACCTGGCTGGCGAACGTAGCGGTGACCGCGACCGCAGTACACCTCGGCGCCACCGACGACGCCGCCAACACCCACGCGCCGCGGCTCTCTTCAACCAAGTGTCCGCCGTGACGATATCGCCCACACATGCCTTCTTCGTGGTGGCCACCAACAGCGGCCAGCTGGTCCTGGTGGCGCCAGAGATGCCTGTCGGGGATGCCACTGCTCCTCCATCCCACCAGCCGCCGCTTAGCCCCGAAATGAGGGCGGCAGAAAGGCGAGGGCTCGACGTAACTGCTTCAGCGGAGCAGCGCTGCAGCGGCTGCGCATCTGTGGCATTACTTCAGAAGGACAATGACCACCACAGCAGCGTCCAGCTGACACCGGATGATGTATTGGCGGACCAATCAACTTCCTCTGCGATTTCGAGCGCCATGGGCAGCAGCTCTGCGACGGACGCGGGCGGGAGGGACACGTTCCGTGGGATGCACTACAGTACACCCCACCCGCTGCCAAAACGCTTTTATAAGAAGCGCACGCTAGAAGAGGCCCTGCTGAATGCGCAGAGGCGGGAGACAAGCCACCGAGACTCAGGTGACGCACAAGACACTTTGGTGTGCCACCGCCGTTTCAGTGCTGAGGAGGTGTTTGGACGCCATTTCCACCTGGACCCGCTGCTTCAGCACCTGCAGAGCAGATACAGATCATTACTGTCGCAGTCTTACATCCCGTTTGCCCCATATGGCGGTTCCGTCTCGGATGACGACATGGGAGTACTCGACGATTGTGGCCCCAATGACAGTCCTGGTCTGCGTGTGCCTCTCTTTATGTGCTTTCTCAAGAAGGAGGCGAACCTCTGCGCGCAGCAACCGATGTCGTTACGGCTGCTGGCGCCCAAGATCACACACATGGCAATCGACGAGTGGAAGCTTACGACTTTGTCGGACAATTATGAGTGTATTATTTACGATGTCTCCTCGCTTCGACCGGGAAGCGGGAGCAATGGGACGACCGCTGATATCATCGACCACAACGGCAGCCCAACCGCAGTACAGCAAGTGATGGAGAGCCTCACCAACAACTCCCCCTGCGCAGTAGCGTTGATGTCCATAGGGCCCCATACGCAGCCTATCACCCAGTTGCTGACCACACAGACCATCACTTTGTGGCAGCGACTTGCCAACGCAAGCATTCGGCGAGAATTGTCGAGACGCACCTTGTTCATACAGCGCTTGCAGAAGCCATTCAGCTGGCACAATGGTGTGCTATTGCTCCATGCAGTTCCACTAGACGACGAGTGCCTTCTTGTAGATTTTAATGTAACTTTTGAGTCTCCACAGCACCGAAAGACGACACTGGAAACCAGCGCGGGTGAGAAGCACACCGCCCACACGCCAGATTCCCGGAGGCACGCGTCCTACATGCAGGTGGATCGCCGACGCAACACCCAGTTTACTCACCAGCAAGCGACTAAGCTGTGCAGGGAGATATCAAAGCACAAGATACTACTTAAATCATATCGAGAAGAGCAAGTAATAGCTCGTGACCTTCATCTCCAGCGCCGTCGCCCCCACTCGCCACCTTTGGAAGCTGTCGTCCCAGTGACTGACGGGGGGCGGATGGGTCCGGATGTCTCTCTTCTGGAAAGAAGCCGTGGCGATCGGGCTGTTGGGAGTGTGGCGGAGTCTCTGCACTCGCTCGATCAGGGCGGGCACGTAGAGGAGGGTGGGGCCGGAGACGCCACAGCTAATGTCGACACAGTTGCTGTTCCCGTCCTCAGCTCTGGCTCCTCGCTGGCGGATGAGTGGGATCGTTCCAGTGACAGTGACGTGCAGGGGAATGCAATGGGGCTGCCATTACTGGATCTCGATCTGTTGAGAGCGCTCGGCGTTCTGGATACTGCCCAGCACTACAACCACAACAACCATAGCCGCTCCGATGTGATGACAGCCGATGACTTGAGCGGCTACTTTCGGAGGGAAGCGAAAAAGCACGAAGTGCTTGCAACCGAGCGCATCGTCCAGGAACTCAACATGGACACTCGACTTACCCACTTTGCCCCCCATTTTCGCGTGATTGCGCGCACGTACTGGGGCAGCGTGTGGATGGTGTTGCTGCACCCATTCGTAATTATGTGTGCAATGGCTGCTATGTATCTCTTCGCCATTAACTGGAATGTGTCGAGCCCTTTTATGCCATTCTGGCCACTGTTCTTGATATGGCTCCCGGTTCCGCTATACCGCCTCGCACATTGCTTAGTTACCTATCAGCGGCACCAGTTCAAGTACCGAGGCATCTTTCTTGTTGTCATGTCAGTGGAGACTTTACTGTGGTCCGTAGCGTTTCCGCTAATGTTGTTGTTAAAACACGACCTTGGCACTGCGGGTGGTGGGGCTAGTGAAGGCGGACGGTTTCATGGAACGTGGGTGCAGGTGAGTTCCACTCTTGTGTGTGCTATGCTGTTAAGCACGGTGCGCAATTACTGCCAGGAGGCTTTTGGCACGCGATCCTGCACGAAGCCCATCAAAATAGATTGGCTTATCCATCTCGCGGTAGCTCTCCTCACGAGTACCTCGGTCATTTTAGTTGCGTATTTTTTCGACGGCCCAAAGAGGCGCTGGGTAGAGCGATATCCACTGGTTGTGTCCTTTGTCCCTGTTTTTAGCATATATTTAGTAGGCGGTTTTTATATGTTTGCGTTTGCTCTGCAGTACTTGCACCCTTTTTACGTTATTTTATTATTTATTGTGTTCATTGCATTGTGCATTCCGGCGATGTTGTTCAGTATTGATTTTGCATACTATTGGGAGTGGGCGTCATCGCCGACATATGCATTAAAGCCTTCAATCATAGGTAGCGCGACTGCTACGTTTGTGCTGTTAGCGCTGTGGATGCTGTTTGCACTGGCAAGCGCAGTGAGCCTCATCATTCGTCTGTGCTCATTGACACGCGTATACTGACCAGATTGCTTTGATGTAGAACCTATTTTCCCCCTCCTTATACATTTTTTTTGTGCGTGTGTACTCGTGCATCATTGGCTACTATGTCCTGGAAATTGATCACTAGAATTCAAAGCTGCTGCTGAGTGCTGTTTTCTGTGGATGTGCTTTATGAGAGGAGAGGGAACTATCCTTTCCCTTTAGAAACAACGAAAAGTAACATTTGTAGTCTTACTTGCTGACGTCCAAGTGTGTGTGATCGTCGATCCGTTGATCTCCGCTCACCTCATTCACTTCACAAGGACGCTTGGATGCTGAAAGATTGTGAAATGTGCGCTGTGCACAAATGCACACATACGAGCATACATATACACTTGTATCACTTGTGAGTGCGCGGATTCGTCGTACACTTTGTAGTTGCCGCGATAGCGGTGCCCACGTACCTCTCTCCGCCTTCGTATCCCCACAAAGGATGCTAACTTGTCAGGACCGCATTTATAGCACCAAATCCATCCCAGAGAGGACTAAACAATTTTCCGTGCCCTCTGTTTCTTCCTACTGCGATGCTACACTAATTGGAAGCGTACGCTCTCTCCCACCCCCACTCTCTTCTCCGCTTGCATGTGTCCCGTCACACATGACCACGCGCACACGCATACATACATACAGGCAGCCAAGCTGGAGACTTCACACTACCCCCAACACCGAACTGACATTTTGGTCACGTTACTTTATGGGAACACCTACGGAAAACGACTGCAGTAACCCAGGACACGCATAAGTTGACTCACATTACGACTGCAGTGAAGTTCTATGCGATGCGTCCTCAGACTGGCAGGCACGGTAACGCATTCTACAGAGCTACGACAATACAGAGCACACAGCTACCGCACCTATCCCGATCGGTGCCTACCGTACTTCAAAGGCTCACGAGGGGTGAAGGATCAAGTGCGCGAGGTTATCCCAGGTATTTACTATCACCACCACTGTGACTCCCAATCGGAAGGACTTGCGCAGAGCTCGCATGTCATGCCTCTCTGCAGCCGTGTGAGTGCTGCTTCAATCACTCACTCGACCGGCCCATTGGCCAAGTCATCTAACCTTGGTTCCTGGAGGGTGGTTGGTGCAAAAGTACATGGATTTCAAGTCTCACCTGTCTGTGAGTGGCTTGGGGGTCTGTGGCAGTGGAGACCGCTGCGCCAGGGCCCACCTAAGCTTCACAACGACACACCAGCAGCAGGGACGGATTCCGAAGAATACTGGATGGTCCCATTCCTATTGCTTACTTTTCCTGGATTTCTTGCTTGCGCACCGGTCGTCAGCGATGCGGCAATTCGTGTGCTACTGCAACCCGCATCGGCGCCAGTAGGCCCCCCAACCGTTCCCACCAATCAATCATCACAAACATTTTTCTTACCTTCGCCAATTGGAGATTTGGCAGTGCCCACCTCTGCTAGCACCGTGCCGTACTCTTCATTAGCACTGACGCAGCTCTCAGACACTTGCTTCAAATTGCTCTCCGATCAATATCACAACGAACGACACCTTCTTGACACGATGGGAGGAGCGGGAACCCTTCCCCACACCCCCCCCGACAATCCAGCGACCACGACACCTGCCCAACCATCCATGCAACGGCAAACTGATAAGACCCCCAAAGAGCACGCCGCACACAGCTGGCTAAGGTGCCGTGACACATGCAACTCCTTGACACATTCCTACGAACGTGTCTACACCGACAATCTCCCGCTTGACGCCGTATCGGAGAGAGAAAGCGGATCTCGTGTCCCTTCCCACACCGCGAGCAGCCACGACACTGCACACACACCCGAGCGTCGCGTATTTCCTCCAGAATATCACAACGCCATTGGGGGCGGGCTCGCGGAACTGGCACTTGCCATCGACCGCTACGCAGCGATGATTGTTCGCAAAGAAACCTCCCTTGCTGCCGCATGTTGGGCACTGCTGTGTGACACAAAAAGTACGGATGTATCGCACCAGCTGCGTTACAGCGCCATTGCCACAGAACGAGAGCTCCTCGCCGCTGTGAACGCGCAATCACTGCTTCACAACACAGCTCTCACACGTCATCGCACACTCGTTTCTAAGAGCGCCGGCACAATCAAACTTACAGATTATCCTTTTGTTGCTCGCTGGTGTCCATGATTTACAAGGTCTCACGCACCACCGCATCCTCCACGACTGTTAGCAACATACATTTCACAAAACAAACATCTACTATGATACGAACACATAATACCAAAATACACTCACGTCTCCTACATCAGCTGCCAGCACACACAGAAACACATAGTGGAAGTGGCAACAGGCTGTACGCAGCCCCAAGCACAAACACACAGACACCGTCGCGGTAACACACCAGCGAAACCAAAAACAAAAAGCACACCGCACCCCTTCTCATCAAAATCCACACTCCCCAAACAAACTAGTCTCCACCGTGCTTCTCATTTAACCAAGTACACTCACGAAACACACAAGGAACCACAAAAAAGACTCGACGAACCTATATCGCCAGTGTCGCAGGCAGCGTACTCTCATCTATCATAATAAAACAAAACAACCAATAACAATGTCCACATCAAAAAAATACATACACACACACAGCAAAAGCCCTCTTCCATCTACACAACACACAAGCACACAGCTCCTTACCACGCGGAGTATACATACCTCAATCTTCGTGCTCGGTCGTTTTCTGGGCCCAGAGCCTCGCACATCAGCCCCCCGCACTCTTGCCGACTCGCCCACTAACTCAATCCCACAAACAC
>JAODGE020019851.1:0-34315 GCA_027574965.2 Ecitophya simulans
GGCGGGACGGAAGACGAAAGGAAGTGATCAGGAAGGAAGCGAGGAAGCTCTCGACGGGCATTTATTCCCTGACACAATCAATTGCAATTTGAATTGTTACGCGAAATGCGAGAATTAACGCCGTTACGCGAGTAATCGCGTTATTTAAAATGATGCGCGCCTTTATGATTGCATAGTTTAACTGGATTTCACTGGGACGAGCGGTGCGCAGGATGGCCTGCCAATATATCACATGTAAATCGCGTTACCGCGCACGTAGATTGTTAGACGGTAAACACACGCGCGCGTTGAGAGAGAAGTTTCAATCAACTAATTGCTGATAATTGTGCTTTGCAACGCTTCCGCGCATCGCCGCACGCGTAAACACATAACGCACGTACGAATGCAGTCGCGTCGCTGCAGGGGCCGTGATGAAATTTAAAATTTCACTCGCCGGCCGAAAAATGATCGCGCCCGAAGTCGTAGGCGTCGAGGGCGGCGCGCAGGAGGCGCCGGGGTGGATAACGAGCGCGCCACTAGGCATGTAAAACAAATTCGCGCGGAATCCGGTGCGCCCGCCGACGCCGCGCTGCTAATTGGTATCTTGTTAGGCGCGCGCGAACGCGTCGGGCGTGTCGACGGCCCGGCCGACGTCCGCGAGAAGAATGGATCAATTCGTTCGAATTACACGCTCGGATGCCGGCCGATTCTTTCCGCATAGAGTAGAAGCACGCGCCGAGCGCGCCCGGCATTCCTGCCGCTGACGATGCCGTCGCGCCCAGCGGCCGAAATCCCCAATTTACCTTCCGCCCACGGGGCGCGGGCGACTTCTGCCTGCGACCGTCGAACGCGCCTAACCCGGCATCCGCCGCATTCCGGGGATTATAATCACGGTGCCCCGGACGGGAGAATGTCCGACCGAAGCGCGGCGGCGTCGGGGCGCTCTTCGCGGTTGCGGCTAGCCAGAACATGCGGCCGGGGATAACGACAGGACGGGGGGCGCGTTCGGGACGCATTCCCGACGCCGAACCACTCGACGCGCTCGCTTTCCCCGCCGACCCCCGTTCTGTGCGTCGCACGCAAAGCATCCGACCTCGGGAACTTAACCTTAATTGGCCGCCGCGCGAAGACATTATTAGGCAACCCACAGCGCATCCGTCTCCAGCCAGCGAGGCGGCGACCGATGTTCAGTGAGATATTGACTGCAACGCCGTTCTATGCTCTCGTGGATGTCTGTAAATCGCACCAGCGTCGTTGAATCCGCTAAATCGACGCGAGACAAGCAGTAAATAAGCACTTTCCGGTGGTATTAAGTTATCTATGCGTCGCGAATCCTCGTAAAACCCGCCGTGTGTGCGCGTCGAGCGGCTCGAGCGGTTTTGTTCGCGATGCCGAAACAAACGTCGTGGCATCGAATCCGTAACGCGCTTAAATCATCTTTATGCGATAATAGATTCGTTGGCTTTTTAAAGCGCGTCGCGCGCACGCGGATATGCGCTTTAAGTTATTTCGCTTTCGGGCTGCGCGCGCGTTCTCGCGTGTGCCCCATCGAGATGCCTAGCGCCGCGCGGCGCTGAATTCTCTTTTAATGCGTTTAATAGTAAAGTACAGCATTGTACATCGCATAAATATGCGTCGTACATGCGGCGTGTGCTGTACGCGCGCGCGCAAAGAAGGCAGAAAGCACGTGTGTCGATAAATTCATACGTAATGTATGTGCAAATTAAATTAATCGCTCGCTTCGAGCTATGTTTTCGTACAGAACGCGCACTTTATTTGTTCTCCGACCGAAAGCTGACCAATCGCGCTTGTCGTTAGCGCGCGATAATAAATTCGATGGGATCTAGCGCGGTTCAACGTTAGATTTTCCAGCTCAAAGCTGGCACAATAATTTAGCTGGCTAAGTAAGAGATACTGATAGATATGACGCAATGGTTGCAGATCAGTTCTGAAACGAATTATTCTTCAGGGGAAACAGGGTCGGCGGCGCGCCATTTGCCACAGTGTTGCCAAACCGGCACATCAAATGAGCGGAATTTATATCTCTTTACGATACATTGTTATAATAGCTCCGACGCGCGGCGCAGACGTTTTTATAGCGTTATTGCGCGCCGGCAGCGCGAGCGCGGATATAAAAGTTGTTTAATTAAATTTCGTTTAATGTTACATCGCCTATATTTTATAGTTCAACGCCTATCCGAAACTGAACAATTACGAAAACAAAAAAAGGAACGCCACATACCTATAGTAAAGCGTGCGCACGTTCGCCGCCGTGGACGAAATGCTAAAAATGCGGCGCGCACTTTGCGTCGCGTCGCGGGGACGGGCGTCGCGACGCATTCGAATACGAAAAATTTAATTAACGCAACGTTTATTCGCCAGCTTGTTTTTTTTTTAGTTTTATGATTTCAATGCGCGCGTCCTGTCGTTATTAACGAACGTAATATTTATAAAAATTTATGGCCGGACACAATGTCAACTAAAGGCCATATAGTTTTTTACTCTTTCAGGTGATTTGGCAGCGATGACGTGGCCGTCTCGAATTCGAAGCTCGGCGAGTTGCGCAATTTAAACGAATTTCAATTGAGCGTGAATACGACGACAATTGGACGTTGCCTTAAAATTGATTAATTAAGCAATTCGAATATGCATAATTGACTCAATTAATTAATGCGAAAATGATTCGTTTCCTTTTGCGAACAAAATAATTTCGCGTCCTTGCTAATCAGGCGATGACTGTGCGCAAATAAGTCACAATTTAGCATATTCGATTGTGCTCCGATGTTTATAGAACCGTCAGCCATTAAATACGATTTCTTCTGACCATTTTCAGATCGCAAATAAATAAATTGCAATGATGCACGAAAATGCCTACATTTTAGTCACTTGGGAAAGTTTCGCGCGGCGTCGAAAAGCGCATTATAAAATATTATAAATGCGCAATCGAGTTATGGACCTCGAACTCGCGTTTAATTTTATATAATAATTATGTCGACGGCGGCGGCGGCGGCGGGATTGGCGGCCGCGTTTCGTGCGCGCGTGAATATAATGTGACATTAAATAAATGAACGTCGCGCCGCCCGCGCCCGGCCGGCAATTACGGGTGTTAATTGGGAACGAAGGTTAATGCGTCGTTAACGTTACTTATTTTTTTTTCGCGCGGCGCGCCGCTTTCGCCCATTTAAAATGTAACACATTTTATTACGTTCGGCTAACTGAATTAAGGTTTAATTGTTTACTGCGCGAGGGACTGGCCGAACGAGTGAATGCTATTTTCATATTTCCGCATTTAAATCACGCGCACGCTTTAGAACACAACAAAATGCTAATTACTCGAATGCGCGGGCGCGGCGCAATGCCGGAGCTCAATTTGAAAATGAGGTCGTGTTCGCTATATGTTTAATTAGACGTCCGATAATTACGATATATATTTCACGCCGCGTATTACGGCGCACGACGCCGAGCGAAGCGTAGGTGTTTCTCGGCGCGCGCATCGCACGAAATTCTATTAAAATTTTACTCGTTGTAACGCGCGTCTTCGCGCGCGCAACGTACAATTTAACACTTAAATAATTTGCTTTAGAGCAGCGTCCGCGTCGAGGCCGGCAACGTTCGCGATCATTTACATACACCCACAACTTCTGGTTAGTCCGCAAGTCGAACCATATTATTCATTTGTTGAATTGCGCTCCGGCGAGTATTTTACTTCGCACATGCGTTTCTTCCACTGCTTCGATATTACTAGCCTACCTGAAAATGGTGGATGCGCAAAAATCCGCTCCTGGGCACATGATTAATGGGCAGTGCGTGCGGTTACGATGCCTTGCGATATTATTAATGTTTCGATCATTATCCCGGCGGTGTTTTAATTTCGTCCGATGCGAGCGAGCGCGCAGAAGTCCGAGCGCATCGCATGTATGTAAATTACATCGCCGCGCTTCGATCGCACCTGATTTAAGATCACGATCCGACGGCTCTTCGCCGGCCGAACTTCGGCCGCGATTCGATTCGGAGCGTTTCTCGCAAAAATGCGAGATTCCCAGCGATCCGCTTGCGCGCTCGCTCGCCGGCGAGCATTAATCACGATTATTAAACAAAACGCTGTTTTCGTCCATCGGCGTTTTCGAGTTTACATGCGCGAAATTATAAGTTTCATTCGCGCTCGCGGAAAGAGCGCAAAACATTCGCCGGTCTGCGGTGTTTAATTTTTCAAATTTTTATATAAACTGGAAGTTGTCGGCGTCGAGTCGGCGTTCAATGCCGACGCGCGGAATTTATTGAAAAAGAACTTTGCGCATTGGCTTCGCGTTCAATTGTCGAGTTTCATTTGTGTTCCGCCGTTCATCGCGTTCATCTATTTTTCTAGATACGTTCGACGCAATAATATCGAGCTGGGCGGAACGGCAGCGAGCGCAGTATTTTTCCCGATATCGCGATCTGTTTAGTTTATATTTTTATGTGAACGCCGCGACGGCTGGCAAATCGCACATTTCTTATTGTCGCGCCGAAATCGTTCGCAAAACGCGCCTCGTTCGAAAGAGTCGCGCCATCTTCTCTGAAAACACAACACGCGACGCAAACGTATTCGTTTAATAATGCCAAGTTTCGCCCGCATTACCATGAATCAATTTGATAAATTGCCGCCGCGTCGTCCCGAGTGCGCCGGAAGTTGGTTACATTTTAAATCAAAACAATCCGCCCCAAATTGCCCCCCATAGCTTACGCGCGAAATTGCGCCGCATCTCGTCGGCAAGATGCATGTGCGCGCGCGCGCCTGACCGCCGGCCATTTTGGACGTGCGCGGCAATGTTTGTTCGGCATTAGTGGCCCGTAACGCGACTGTTAAGTTGCGCGCCCATTAAACGTAATGATGGAAATTAAAGGATGGGTCGGCGGCTACCGGCGATGCGGCCGCGCCGTGTCGGGGTGGCGCTCCTGCAACTAAATCAGCCGATTGTAATTAGCACAATGGACGTTATTGATGTGTCACCAGGAATTTGATATAAACTGAATGCCGCGGCGCGCCGCAACGAAAGACAATACTACGACTATACATTATGCGGAGAATTTAATTACATGTTCTTGACAAATACATCCATCATTTCCATATTATATTATTATTGTGCGGCGGGCGGCGGTTGGAAGTTGCGATGACGACTCGTCGGCGGGCTGAATACGAGCGCGCAGTGCCAATTCTATTAATGCGAAACGCATTAAGTGATCCATCCCCCCCGAAACGAGCCGCCTTCCAAACGCTGCACCAGACAGACAAAAACTTATGACTGCGCGCTGATATAGCTGTAGTCTGACTATCCGTTCGAGTTGGAATACGCGCGAAACGGATGAGGATCGCAACCTAACCGAGGCGCACGACTGACATCGAAATCGCGCCGCGAGATGCTCGCCCCGAGATACGAGATCGACGTTTCGGCGTCGTCCGACGCTAAATCTTCGGACGCACGCGCACAATACGTGTGAGAAACGGACGCGGGCGCAATAAATAACCTGCACTTAAGACGTCGCTCGCTCGCGCATGCGTGCGGCGTTTACGCGAAAAGGAGGCGTTCGCACGCCCCGAGATCCTCGGCGATACGTAACCAAATCTGACATCGTAAGTCACTAATTACCCGTGATATATCACTATATAAACAGCCGGCTGCGGGCATGGCCGACGCCCGACGCCCGCCCGACGCGTTAACCAGAAATACATCACGCGTCGTCGGCGGCGTCGCGCGGCGACTTCATTTGCATCGAACGTCGTCGCCGGGTTGCCTGCGAGCGTCGTCGCGACACAAGCCTAATTTGTAAAACACAACGAACGCCCCGCCGACGGCGAGGTGCGACACGCCGCGCGCGCGTTCTTCGTTTTGTGTCGTTTCGAAGCGATGCATCTTCTTTTCGTCGCCGCGCGGCACTCGCCGGCGACGAGGAAGAGAGTTATGCGGCCGGATTTGCATATGGGCGAGGTGCGCGTATCGCGTCGCGGTTTCTTTCATCGCGTCCCGGGCGGTTTTTTTTTCAATCTTTGTAATTAAAATGAGTTCCCCACGGGCGCCGCGCGCGCGGGGTGTTGTTCCACATTTCCCACAAAGGCGTAGGCGTTTGCATATCGCGTTCGGATCGCGTACGAAATTTGCGTATTGTCAAGCGGCGGGCCGATTGTTTTGTGGAAACGCGTGAATTTGCAAAATTACGACCGGCCGACCCTCGCCGAGTGAATTGTCGAAGGCATAAATTGCAGTCGGCCGCAGATATCTTAATTTCGAACAACGTACGGCCGGGGCGAGTCGAAAGTCTATAATTAAAATATCGCACGCGAATTAATTTCCCCATGCCAGACGTCGGGCGGCGTCGTCGTCGGCCGCGGTGCACTATGGCCGGCCGAGGTTCGTGCGCATGCACCGCGCGCGCGTTCGCCGACCGAACGCGAAATATATATTCGGCGTCGAACAATAAATTTGTTACGAACATGTAATTACGTCCTTAGCGCGCCGGCGCCGACTCCGCCGCGCTTATTTCGCGCGCAACGCCCGCCCGGCCGACAACCGGCAACGCACCGACGCGCCATTTGCATACCATTCGCGGCTCTTTCGCTCGCCGCGCATATCGCATAAAATATATATTCATAAATATAAATATTACCGCCGCGAAAGGTGCGCGCGGACGGGCTGCGCGCCCGGTAATGCTGGTTGCATAAATTGCGGCGGCGAACGAATGCGTTGCGCACCTTGCGTTCGCATCTGCCGCGATTCGCCGCGTTTGGGGGACCGCGGCAATATTTTAATGCAATTACGTTTGACAAAATAATTATGGTCGCCGTATTGATTTTGCGTTATTAAATCGCGGCCCACGTGTGAGCGCAATGTTTGTTTACTAATTGCAACCGTTCCAGCGAGAACCTTGTAGCATCGCAACCGCATGGTGACTATCGTCAATATTCCAGACGAATTTAGCATGTAAGCAATTCTGGCGATTTTTTCGTCGTTCTTCGACATACATTGATAGATTTAATTGCGTCATGTTAAGCCGCAGATAATTTGCGCGTGGCGCGCTTTCATGGCGCTTAAAGCGTTTCATTTTTGTCGCGCGCGGTGTGCAATCGAGAAAATGTCAACGATGCTGTCGCGGCGCTTGCACGGCGCGCACACACAGAGTGTAGAATAAAGTCGTAAAACGTTCGGTCGTAAACTTTCCCTCTTTTCATCGCGCAGCGTCGCGGGAACTCCCGTCGCTACCAGTGCAATGTGGGTTGCATGCCATTCAAGGACGCGCCCGTCGCGCCACCACGCTATTTTATTATGTCCTTATTGTAATGACTTTATCGTTGCGACTTCTTTTTTTTTTCTTGCCTTCTTGCTCGAACTGCGCTCCAGCAATTACGTATTTATTTAGCTACAACTACATGCATTTACCGCCTGAAATATGCAGCGTTGTCGCGAGCAGGGAAAGAGATGCATCGCATCCGAGCGTCGCTTAAAAATTTAGAATTGGAAACGTCGCGATCGCCGCCCCGCGCAACACGGGCGAGCGGGACGGACGACTTGAAACTATGCCAAGTGTTTTTAAATTGTTTTTGCGCAACTTGCGACTCGCCCGCAATTGATGTTTCGCTTTTTTGCCGCGCCGTCTCGCTCGCTCGCCTCGCGCAAGTTTCTCCAGATTCGTAATAAATAATAAAAATGACTTTTATTAAATTTGCTCTCCCGGCTTGTTCGTATCGCAATCGCAGGTGGAAGGAGGCGGGCGCCACCTTGCATCGCAGCGTTCCGCCGCCGCCACCGCCACCACCGCAACCGCATCTTCTCTTTTCCGACGCTTATCTCGTCCGGTATCGCGCAATGCGCCAATGCAAACTCACTCGCGCCGCAATTGAAAATGCACTCGGGGGCGGGCGGTCCGCGAAACTCCCGAAGACGTAAGCAACTCAGACCGGCTGGAGAAAATTTTAATGCGGCTTGATATGTTGGTAAGTGGAATTAGATTTTCCGGAAAACGTGAATATTCTCCGGCGTGTCGGTCGCTCGCGTTTTCCTGCATTTCCGGAAATCCAGTTAGGCGTCGCAGCTTCGCCCACAGGGCGGATGCACATCCGCGCGGTCTTATTAGATGATCTCCCGTGTCGCGCGACGCGTCTAACTTCCACAACTAGTCAATCACAGAGGGCGCACTAAGCGAGCACCGTCGCCTCGACTTACTCAACTCGCTGCGTTCGTCGCGGCGCGCTGTAAATTAATTATTGATTTTTCCTCGAATAGGCGCTCGGCTTAAATTGCGGCGATGTAAAATTTAACAATAAGTTCCGACGAGAAATTTAGGTCAATGAGGTTCTCATATCGGGCGAACAATATACATAATGAGCGTAATGGCTTTAACTTTTCGAGTCTTGGGCTCTCGAAAATTGAATCCTCGCATGTCGGCCGCGATTAAGATGAGGGTGGCGTCGTTGGCGCGACATTTCTAGCGTTTTCGTCGCTGTTTATCCGAATGGTTTCAACGTTACCTTGGCTCTCCTGCGTGCGCATTGTAATTGCCTTTGCTTCGCTCGCCGCGGAGTGAAACGGCGGCCATTACAATCAGCCGAGTGCACAAACACACAAGTTATTTACTTTCGTTATTATATGGTCGGAGGGACGTAGAAAAGTAGCCTGCCTTCCTGTGTTTACCTTACGCAATTTACTATTTAGTAACGGCGGCGGAGGCGGCGGCGCGCTCGCGGGTAGCGCGAAGAGGAAAATAAGAGAAGTTTTAAACTTTATTCTAAATAATAGAACAGCCATTGTTTGCCGTTTTTGCCCGCGCGCTACGTTCGTAGCTTAAACGTTTGCTAAAGGGACACGCATTGCGACGACGGGTTGCCTAACCTGCGTCGATTGATGGCGAAAAATGGCGGCGACTTGCGTCGTAAGTTATATTGATGTTAGAAATAAGAGTTGTTTATTCTGTGAGTCACTTCGGGTCTTCTCGCCTGGGCCCGACGCGCGCACCGAGCCAGTCGGGGCGACTGTAAAAGGAAAACAATTGAATCTTGCTCCGAGCGCGAAATACAAATGTAAAGCCCGGGAGTGCAGGAGTCGGGCGTCGGAAAGCTTGGCGGCGCGTATTTATTTAACGAATTAATGTTAGACATTAGTTAAGACTTGCTTCTCGGATGGGCGGGTCGCGCACGCTGCTACAGCGCGGGTGTGAGGGCGGTTCGACCCTGACTTACGGCCCCCCGTTTCTGATCTCATCCTCCGGCGACTTCGCATGTGCGAGGTGATCGATCGAGTCTATTCGAATAGGAACTATATAAGAGACAGCAGACAAGGTGGTCGCGAGGGAGGTTTAAGGGTACCAGACCATGGTTGGTTGTCGGGAGCGAGTCAACTATGTGCCGGGAGGGGCGCCCGACCCAGGTTAATATTATTATAGTAGATTGTTTATCAAACAAACATGAAACTTGGAGTGCGCGCTTCTCCTCCTTTGCGACTCCGGCTCTTATTCCTTATTGATCCGATAAGTTCGGGACGCGTTGGTAGTGCTGGTACCGCACGAGCGTGGAAGGTGCTGGAAGATCGGCGGGGACGCTGTGGGGGCAGCGAGGACGACGCGGGGGAGAACTCGCGAAGCAGCCGCCAGAATCGGCGGAAACCTGGGAAACTTATGAACTAATTAAACTATATCCCGACGCTTGCCCCGCGCCTCACACCCCTTGCGACGGTCGCCCGCTTGCCGTCGCCGCCGCCAAACAATAGAGATATGTAAATGTAGTTTGGGGCACTCCGCACAGTGCGCCGGCAAGTTATCAGAAAGCCTCTTCGCATAAATGTTAATTCGGGATAATGTAATAATCTTGAAGCGCGCCTTCGCCTTCCTTAATATATATAAATATAGATATATATCTATATAGATCTGCAGTCTCTCTTCTGTGTATATTCGGGCGGCGGCGACGACGTCGGCGGCGGAGACGATGCGCTTCTTACCGCTAACGCAACAGACGTTAAGGGTGAGAAAACAAACCGAAATTCTGGCGCGAAGCGAAGTGACGACGAGAGGCGCGCGCAAAAAAAAGTCTAATTAAATTCGCAATTGTCAACGTCGAGAATATGCTCAAGTCTCGACCTCTTCGTCTTGCAGCGAGTTTTCGTTAGAGTTTGGTGGCGTTTGAAGAGTCGCATTTTCTGTCGACGATTGAAAAATGGCTGGCAACAAGTGCAAAAATTACTACGCACTGTTTTCTCTCGGCCGCGAACAAGGACGCAATTTGCGCGCCAAAGTTAAGTGGATTTGGCAATTGCGCTGTTTTTGTTTGTTGCGTGCGCAATTTTGTTGTTTGATTTCGCCCGGCAAAAAAGCGACAATTTTCCGCGCAAGATAAAAAGTCGAAACGTTCGTTTCGCCGGCGCGCGCGGGCGGACGTGGAAAAAACGGAGTGCGCTCGTTGTTATTGCGGCTTGCGCAAACGAGCAATAATTGTCCGCAGATCGGGCGTTGCTCGTCCGGCCGACGCGCATCAATTTAAACAATTTGATGAATTACGTTCGATTAAAAACAACAAAATCGAAAGTAAAACGCGCCGCGCTCGTGCACGCTCCCGGCACGTGCCGCCGCCGCCGCGCCGGGACCACCAGAGGGAAATTCCTGTTCGGCGGCGGGCCGCGTCCAGTCATGGATAACGGCGCGCATAAACAGCGGCGTTCGGAAAATTGTGAAATCTGCCACTTTATCGCCCGCTATATACTTCGTCGAGTGCACTTGCAGTCGTTACGTCCGCCACGTCAGCGCGTCCGTTAAATTTAATTGTACGGAAAATTCGAATTAAATATTATGCCGTAATTAAAGCACAAAGCGTTCGTCAAATATGCAAATCGAGTTGAAATTTTCAACGCGCTTAACTTTTTTAATATTCATATAATGCCGCGCTTTACATGTATATTTAAATGCGCGCCTTCGCTAACAAAACGGGTCCAATGTATGGCAGCGATAACACGAATTCGTTTTGCACGTTCGCACGTAATATTTCATGAGGCTTCCATGTATGTGCATGCTCTTATGCATATTACATGCCACTTTGCTTTATTCGATATAAATATCATATAATATAATTTCCGGATTAAATTGTGTTGTTTTAATATTTAATTTAATATGTAATCGTGCGGTCGCCGTGAATTAATCCAATTTACGCCGTCCATTGTCACCGTAACCTCGAACGCACATTTCTGTAACTTACTCTTCCTACTTTTTTTTTATTGTCATGCAGTGTCGCATAGATCGGACTAGATTAAATCATCTTGTTTTCGGGTGTATATTAGGATGGGATGTAGGTGCGCGTAACCGGTGTTCTGGGAAGAGAGGGTCAAGTCGTGAGGGTCGAGGGCGTTTTACGAGCGATTTCACGAGTTTCACGGGTCGTGCGGAGTCCTGCAACGTGGCAAAGGGTTCGCGCGGACGGTCACAGCCAACTTGTTAGCACCTCATTTGCATGTCGTAAAATGCCGGAAATCCTCGATCCAGCAGGAGCACGGAACTTTTTCATGTCCTTTGTTTTTTTTGTTGCTCCTTTTATTTTTATAGTAAAATCACACACCTATTTAATTCTCCGTCTCCGTTTGGAGCTATTAAAGTTAAACTGTGATAGCAACTTGTGATAGCTTAATTGCAAACGAAACAAAACGAAAATAATTATCGAATGATGTAATCTCATATTTTACATACGTAATGAGCGTGTTTGTATTCGTTCGTAATTAAAATCTGGGAAGTTTGTAGATCGGTTCGGCGCGATAAGCGCGTCTTTAAATTTCGGCGACCGCCGTCCGAAATATTTGCGCCTCGCGGCGCGCCGCCGGGCGTTTATTAATATTTATTAAAGTACAAAACGCTTAATAACACGCGCCCGTCGCACGAAACACCGGCAGCCGCTAACTCACCGACCGCCTGATAAAAACAACAATAAATAATGCATTCGACGCATCGCCGCATGTCCGCAGGATCTGATAAAGGCGACATCGGCGATGTTTGCATGGAAGTCGTAAAACATCATCAATTACAAGCAATTTTGAACGATGATTTTCGGTTTCTCGCGCACATGCATTGAGCGCGCCGCGGTCTTGGCGTAATGGAGTGCGCGGCGCCGGTGCCGGGTAATTACGAAACGGAAATTGGCTCTGGTTGACGACTGCGAGATGAGTAATTATTTAATTACATAAACGGCCGACGCGGCAGCGGAATAAAATGTAAATAAATCGCGTCGCTCGCGTTGCAGGCACGAGTCGTTCACATGATGTTTTTGCGACGCGTCGAAAATGTGCACAATGCGCGCCGAATGTGGCGCCGTCGTCGCCACGCACGGCGGGACTTTTACGAGTCGCAAGTTGTAATTAGTTCGCCGACGGCGGGGCGGCGGGCGCCCGACGTTAATCCGAACTAATTTCAGCGTGTGTTTAGATTTTGTTTAGCCAGCCCCCGCCACGGTTCGCGTGATCGGCGCGAATCGATAGCTTCGCATAACGCCCGAGCGCAGACCTCGCTAATAACCATTAATGCGTCTTGGCGCGCTATCGCGATAACGGCAAACACACCCGCACAACGTTCGCGTTATGCGCGAAAACGCGGCGTAGAAAGTCGCGCCATCTTTGACTCGAATTGCGGGCGTCGTTCTTCGGCCACCCTCGCGTCACGTGCCGTCCGCTTGTCTGGCTTGTCCGCGAGTTGAAGCGGCGTGAAGCGCCCTGACAAGTTCGCGCGCCCGCCGCGCAATCAGAGAACTATCATTAGCGAAGTTTTAACTTATTTTCGCGCTCGCAGCCTAATTAACGTCGCTTGTGTCGGGCGGGCGCGAAAAAATTAATAGCGCCTCACGTCTTCGTCCGTCGCTCGCCGCCGGGTGGCATGCTTCGTCCCGCTTTCCACGTGCGAAGATCCCGACGCCCGATCTCACGCCCGCCGCCACCGCGGCCGACGCTCGACGGGCGTTGATACGAATCCGAAAGTTGCGACGCCTAGTTAAAGCGATTTGTTACAGACTGCTCATTATGAACCTAGTTTCGCCACGACCGACCGCGACGGACGAACTCTGATAATATTCCGACGCGGAAACGCGCCGTCGTCGTGCCGTAATTAAAACGCTGTGCATTTTTTGCGCGCCGCGTACCGATGTCAAGTCAGTATTGAAAGCGCCTCGTGAATGGCTTTTTGATTAAGTCGCGCTGGCGAGCCGTTAGATGTCGACACTCGCTCGCTCTCCGGTCGGTGATTGGCCTAGGCGCTAGGCACCGACTAAAAAGTGCGTAATAACCGCGCGGGATTATAACACGCGATGTGCGGAGATAATATTAAATTGCGAATTAGCAGCTGAGGCGATGCGATCGGCGATAGCACACACGACTCGGCCATAAACACACCGACGTGTGCAATCAAAGACGGAATATGCAAATCGTTCCGTGGAAACACAACCGAAGCGCCCCGACATAAACGAAATTATGCATTCGGCAGCGCGCAAGAGCTGTAATATCGAACGCTGGCACGTTTCTTGCGACTTCGCGAGTCGCGCGTCCGAAAAGCGATTGGTGCATTGTATAATTACGCGCCGCGGCGATTGCGGGTTGCACTTTTCGCACAACTCCTTCGAATTTAATTGATGCGGAGCATCGGAAAAATCGCCGCGGCGCAAAGTGCAAATGATACGTCCGCGACTGCGCGATGCACTTCGGCAGCGCGCTTGTCGTTTTTCCACAAAGGATGCCGAGAGGTCGCTGTGTGCTTAGACGCGTCCGTTTTGTTTCGCCTTTTTCGACACGCTCACGATTCCTTTCGTCTTCGAACGCGGGAGCCAATCCGGCGCGTCCACTCTCCGGCATAACGTTGTAATTATTCGCCTTCCTCCGTAGTTATTAGCGAACATTATTCATATGCGCATGCAAACGTACGCGCGCTCGATTTTGTTTTATTCTTCTGGATATGTACTTCTCGTCGGCATTGAAGTCGCGTCGTGGAGCGTCGATTAAATTTATTATTATATCCGGTCGTGTTCTCGCCGCGTCGCTGATTCAATCTTTCAGCGCGCCGCGGCGCTTTCGCCGCCGCTTTCGCAATTATGAAATTACGCAATTGCATGCGAATTCAATTTTATTTCAGTGCGTAATTGCGGATATAAATAATAATGGGATGCAGGAGGCAACCGAATCCTATTCGGGGATTAATGCGCGCTTGGCTTTTTAAGGGCATTGCTATAATTGTTTTCCGCACGCAGCGTCGAAATAATTACCTTGCGGGCGCCGTGCTTCTTTGTTTCGGCGTTTCAACCCCGATTTTCGTCGTCGGCCGCGCTGCCCTTTCGAGCGCGGCGCGAATTGATTAGCGTTAACGCTAAGAATACGGTAATAAAATTCATGCGCCTCGGGCACGGCCTATTACGGATTGAATATGTTTCAAGGATTCCGTGCTCGGCGATCGTTATTTTATATCATTTCATTTTTTCCGATGCGCGTCGCTTTCCTTTTGGCGGCGGCGGCGCGGCTCATCGGGTAATCGCATCAGACGTCGCTGGTGGTGGAAAATAATCAAGTAAAGTAAATATTGCTTTCATAAATTAAACATGAATTTATCCAAGATCTATTATTTGCATATTTGATTCGTTTTTCGAAATTATCCTCTTCGTACGTGCGCGTGCGTGTTGCGGTGCGTTCGCTCCCTGCGCGCCGCGTCGTGTTTCGCATAAAATTCGAATGCGCATAAAATTATAGAAACGGGCGAACCCGAAGCTATTTTGATAATGGCATAGTTATTACTCCCGAACGCCGCGCGTGTCCGTGTGCGTTTATTATGATTTCGATTCCGATGTGAAATTTAAAGACGCCGCGCGCCACTCGACGATCGTGCATGCGGCGACCGCGAATGGTCATTGAAAATCGTTCAGGAATCGCGCGATGAAAACGCGAATTTGCCTGATTACATGTTTGCTGAAAAACCAGCGCCGGCGTGCGTTTAATCAAGCTCATTCTGATTCACGAACGGCGCGCATTACTGCGGGTCAAAGGCACGATTATCCTCGACGTCTGACTTCTAAGCAAACACGAATTCGACGCGCCATCTTTCCCAGACGCGCGCGTCGCATGTCGGCAATGCGACCGAGGGTGCTCCATTCGGATGCATATTATTAAATTAGCAATTAGGGGTGCGCGGCGGTCGTCATGCGAGTGCCTCGTTATCGATTGAGCGCGCCGGTCGCGCCGAAAAAGGGCGACGCGTTCTTCAACCCCTTCGCGGCGACGATCGCGGATCGCGGACGCGATGACTCGGACTCGTGAATAGCGCCAAGTGGCGGCCAATTATAATTCGCTTCCGGCTCGACGGCCGCGTTGAATGAAAAGCGAGTTGCATCCTGATTAGCATCTATTACAACGTCGACAACGTGAATGCGCGCAAAATCCCGGAAAACAACGCGCGGCGCGAAAACTGGCTCCCTTTTAAAATTCCGCCACTCGTCCTTCCTGCGCCGCGACGCCGAGGGACGACTCGCAGCGGCGTCGGCGCCATCAATCGATAACGTCATCTAACGCAACGCGACCAACTTCATGCGTGTTAACTTCGTGCAATTTTCCGTTCGCCACTCGCGCTCGCACCCTTCCGATGGTAGGCAGCGCGATGCGCAAGTGTAAAATGCGCGTTGGGTTGTCGCCATCTCCGTCGGACCGTGGCAACCGCGCGTGTGTAGATTTATTTTCCAATCGCGTCCTAGGAGAACGGCAGCGTTTCCAATATTTTACACATCCGCCTCAAAAATTAATTACACTTTTTTCGTTTTTACTATTCTCGCATCGCGCGCAGTGCCGGACGGAATGAAAGCGACGTGATCCGATATTGATAGCCGTGCCTCTCGAGCACCGTTTCGTGCCGTCTCTCGTTGTGCGTTCGTTGTTCGCCGCCGCCACGAGGCGGTTCGTCACTCCCTCGCGTCGCCAGCGCCGTCGGATCGGAAAGGCAAAATGTTCAATTTTTATAATTAACGGCGTAATCCAATTTAAATGATGAACAGCCACCGCGCACGTACATCTAGCGAGGGGGGTGCGAAAATGTGCGACGCGGCACAAAGTCGGTGTTTCGCGCCGTTTCGCTCGCCTTCTCCTCAAATTTTCCGAGTTTTTCCCTTGTGTTTTTTTACATTTCTTACATTGCGCTCGAAACGCTCGCTGGCGTTATTTCTTTTATCGTCGCTTTTACTTTAATTTAATATTTTTATCGCAAACTATAAATCAACGCTAATTAAGTTAATTAAAAATAATTCCGTGCGCGAGAGCGACGCTAAGACGCTCGGTTGGTGAAGTCAGATGCAATCAATATTCGTTATACATTTACTTATTTTTAACAAGGAATTTTGTGTTACGACAATATCTTCGGTAGTATTCTTTTGAAATTTGCTTAAAGTCAATTTTTAAGGACGCAATGTAATAATAGACAATAGTTACCGGTATCAAGTCAAGCACTTTTACCAAAAATCGAATGCAAGGTTAATGGTATTGAACAATATCTCGGATAATACTAACACTAGACCAATTTGGTTCATGACATTCGAATCTACGTTCAATTCTGCGTCGATTGGGCTAGTTTAATTTGATTTTCATTTTTTTCAATTTTTGGAGAAAATGAGAAGAGTTACTTCTTTGCACTTTTGCCAATAATCGAATGCAATCTTAATGTTTTTAAGCAATATCTCAACTAATATTAACACTACACAAAATTGGTTAGTGCCATTCGAATCTACGGTGCAAAGAGGTAACCCTTTGCATTTTTGATAAATATAGCTGCTCTAATGATTTGCACTGATGGTAAATCCACGTTTTTTGATAACCTCCATGTATTTGTTATGTGACGACAGCGACGTTTTTCGAGCCACGGTTTTGGAGCCAGCTTGATGCCGGTACAATTTTTATTGTTCGCGAGTTGAATAATTCATTAACGATACGACGAAACTCATAATTCCTGCATTAAAAACGCTTAAACAAAAAACATTAAAGTGCTCTAAGAATATAAGAATCATAGATGGCCATTGCCGGTCGGACGAAGGCAGCGCATTAAAATTTAAATTCTGTCCGCTGACGTCACAATTTGCATCTGATTATTCGCCGCCCGCCGACCGAGCTCGCGCTGAATATAATGCGCATTATGAATGTTTATTTATAAATTATGTAAAAGAAGTCGTTTAAAGCTTAAGTTTTGCGCGCGTAATATATTTGATAAAGCACAACGACGATCCAGCGCATTCGTGCCGGTCCAAGGGATGAGAAGATAATGCAACAATTTGCGCGCGCTCCCTTACGACGCACGTCATTCGCCCGTTAGGCTTTCTAATTTGTCGCATTTGAATATTTCTGACGTTGCGTCCGTTTTCTCGTTGCAGGTGAGCGAAAATTTCAATTTCTAAGCGACGCCGGCGCGGCGGCTGCGGTGCGATTCGTGATTGAAGTAAGTAAAATTTATAAAGTTCGTTTCGCACGCGCCGAGATGAATTTAAAAACACGCGCGCCAAGAAGCGAATTTGCATAGGTTATATCGCAAACGACAAATCGATCGAGGCGACCGAGAAAAATTAGCGAGGGACACGAAACGATGACGTTCCTGGACGCACAAACCCTGCTCTGTCCTCTTCGTTTCGTCTGTTTATTACCAGCGGTAGCGCCAAAACTCCCCTAACTAAATAACGTCTGCGACGCGGCGCACGAAGAAAAACAGCCGTGGTTACGTGCGGGTAATGAAAATAGATATTGCTTTTATTGACACGCGAATAAAGCTTTATGCACTTTGTTCTACCGCGTTTTTCCGTCGAGGCGCAGGAATATATTTAAATTAAATTCAGACGCCGATGCCGGTGGTCTCTACGAATTATCACCACCACTATCGGGCCGTCCATTAAACGCGAGCGCGAAAGTTGTTGCCATTGATCCGAAATGGGATAAAAGTTAAACGAAAACTAGAGTTGTTTATCGCGTGTATTTTTTTATACTTGTCGTGGGTGGCGTTGTTTACTTTGCTCTCTGCCATATCGCGTCGAGTATTACTTGCTGTCTGCTCGTTCGAAAGATTTGTGTAGCGCAAGCCAAAAAATAAAGCACATAAAGTATGTCCGAGCAAAACACAATAGATCGCAATATAAATATGCGCTCGCCGAATTTTTTTTTGCCAAAGAGCGAAATGTTCCAGCAGAGCGAAATCTAATTAGTAATTTTAACCAAAGCTTTATTAAAGTTTTAATATGATGCTAGAAGAACTAATATTTCTCTGGAGCTTAAATTAAATCAAAACCTCCGGCGGAGGATTTCGCTCGTCCTCGGTCGTCTTCCCGTCTCCCGTCTTCTCTTCGAGCTCGCCGACGGAGGAATTTAAGAAACTGCAGAATCGTAACAATTACAGCCGCATTTTCTACGTTTACAGTGTGTTATCAACCTCTAACGTCGTTACGAGCTAACTCTCCGCCAGTTTATCCAACAAGTTCATCTCGTAACATGTAATAATGTCTTCGTACTTTTTCGCTTCCCGACGCGCGACCCCCGCTCGCCACCGCCGCCGCCCGCCAGCTCCTGCCGCCCTCTGCTTCGCCGTTGCGTCGAGACGGAGTGAATTAAATTGAAAATAGAGCATTAAGTAAGGTCGCGCTTTTGTTTTTCTTGTCGCGCTCGCCCTCCCTGCCGCGTGGGCGAAGAAAATGTACGCTTTTCGAATTATATTTGCTCTTTCTTCTCTCCGCGGCGCGACCGTACGGCCGACGGCGGCGCGGGGGGGTGGGTGGCGGCGGCCGAGCGATTTATTAATAAATCATTGCAGTCGTATCGCGCCGCTTGCTTCGCTTGTATTACACCGCCCGCTCGCCGCTTTTTACAATGCGGTCGCTATCGATTTTTTATTTATTGCCTCCCTCGGCGAGCGTTCCGTTGTGATTTTTAATTCAATTAAACTTAAAAACGTCTGGCGCAGCAAACTATTGACGAACCGCTCAAGAAATTACGGCATTACATTCCGAACGACTTATCAGATTCGAAAGCTACGTAGTTTTTCTTTTATCTATAACTCACTCCGGCGGAGGTTGCGTGCGACGCCAGCCGCCGCCGTCGGCGTATGCAAAACACACCCAATTTCATTACAAAGTAAAATATAATATCGAGAAATGCCTATCGCAAGGTATACAATTAGACTTCGGCGGGGCGTCCTCTTAGTTAAATTAAATTTCATCGGGTTCGATTTTATAATGGCCCTCGCCCTCCCGCACGCTCGCGCAGACAAGGAGGGCGAGTGTTATCATTTTCTTTTTAGCTAATTACGTCGAAATTAAAATATATTGCCGCCGCGCATCGAATTCGCATCAACGAACATTGGCGTCGTAATTTTTTTCTTATTAAAGATCACTATCGTATTCGCAATAAAACAAACGCGATATGCAGGTCAGGCCGCACCCTTATTTGCTAATTTGCCTTTCGACCCGAAGCGCGGCACGAAGAAACAATTGCAATTAGACTAGCCGAATCGAATTACGCCCGAGTAATAAACTTGAGCTCGCACTCGCAAGATAATGTCAACGAATATTATAAGTTACGCCACCTTTCGGTCGTGCGCATCGAGGATTTTATTATACTCGTCGGCCGGGCGTAGAACGTAATTAATTAGCGATTGTTTTACAAGTTATTAACCACGCTGGGTGTCGAACGCAGCTCGCGCTCGTTTTCGACTGCTAAGTTTCGCCGCGCATCGAATTTGGTTATTTTGTTATAAATTATCGTTTTTACGGCGCGAGCGGGCGCCCGGCTCGCCCGTAAACTCTAATCCGAAATTTATTGCCGCGCGCGAATATTAAATTATTTCGCCTTCTTCCAACGAACGCGCAAGACGATGCCGGGGGCGCAATAAATATAAGATATTAAAGTTAAGGCGGGCGAGCCAGCGAAACGGCGCAACGACGCCGAAACGAAGGCGTCATCTTTTTGTTGATTTTTATATGGCGTTCGGCCGCATCTTATCGCCGCCCTAAGAGCAAAACGGCGGCGGCGGCGGCGAATGTTTGCTATTATGCGCTCGGACGTGCGGCGAAAATGAGGGACTTTCGCAATGCGGTTTGTTTCGGCACGCGTGCAGATACGCTTGGCCAAACTATAAAGAATAGCGACTAGCTTTCAGGCGCAAAATGGCGCGCACTTTGAAACGTCAGTACAGCCGACATGTCAACTGAATCGGAAGCTGAACGTGTAAACGCTGATAACAAACAAATTTTTGCCTGTCAGTTTTGGGCGTTGCGAATGCATGTGCTCAGTTTTTCGCGGCATTTTTTATAATTACATACACGCCGCATAGACGTGCGTCGATAGTTTTCTATACGTACCGGATGGGTTGTTTTTTTTTCAGCAAGGGAAACGACGGACGACTGCGTTATGCATTGCGAAAATCGAAACTCTACCGATTCAATCAAATATCTCCGAATGTTGGTGCACGCATGCGCTCATCCCGCAGCGCTCACGGCCGCCTCCGCGTGGCCGACGCCAGCGCCGCCGCCGCCTCCGCGCGCAGAAAAAACAATGTCAGTTTATTTTACTGTAAGCGAAATGCGCGCGCGAGTAACACAATGCCGTCGCCTCCACCTAGCGGTGGGGCGGGAAAAAGCAACATTATAAAAACAAAAAATCGCGGCCCTCCTGTCCGTGCCTGAAAAAATCGCGTCCGCGGTCCGAAAGTCGAAAACGTAAAAATACATATTTATAATTCGGCTTTTGATATACAATTTTTTTTTATTTTCGCCAGCGCGTATGCATTTTTTCGAACGATACGTTTTTTTTTGCGCGCCAGCTATTGTGAAACGCTTGCCGATGAGAGTTGGACTTGTTCGACATGTGGAAATTTTTTTGACGCGCGCAGCGCCCTCTATACACTCGTCCGTCTATAGAAATTTGCGCTCAGATCGTGCCGATCGCGAGCAATTTATTGAAAATTGATAATTGGAATATGCTAAAACAAAAGTCTTTCGTTTCATGTTTTGTACATATTCTCGGAAGCGGGCCGCACATCGCCGGTAGGTGGCGGTGCAATAGGTGCGAAGAATTCGCGATCAAAAGGGAACGGAAATAAATTTAACAAAAGCGGAATTTTTTTTTCGCCGCGTCGCGACTGTAAAAACGCAGCGAATATTTCAATACATTTCGCGCGGCGTAAAGGCGAAGGGAACGAAACTCGGCTTTTTGTGTCGATGAAATTCAAATGTGTAAATTAGATTATTGCGCTTCTTTCATCCCGCCGTTGTCGTTCGCAAAAGAAAAAAAAAGAATAAAAGCCCTAACAAGTGTAAAAGCGCCAAAGTGTAAAGCCCGCAAGAAAAGCGAATTGTTTTAAGCGACTTTCGGGGCTGAAAAAACCGCGCGGCATTTTCACGTCGGATGCCGGGTTTTGATTAAAATCGCGCGCATTAGAAACATTTTATTGACGCATTTCGACGTCGACGCTGGATTCGCAGTTTACGTACTCTTGATACTCAATAAAAGATGCATTGTTGCCGTTGCTGGCGCTGCCATCCACTATCGTTGCTGGGTATTTATTGCCACGTGGGCTGTCCGGATTCGGCGTAGGGGAGGGTTTCCTTGCCGCGCCTGACCCCGCACGGTCGGCTCCCTGCGGCAGGCGAAAAAATACAATGTTGGGTAGTTTTTACATTTTATAATGTTCTCGAGCGGCGGCGAGCGCGGCAATATACAGCCCGAACGGGGCTCATAAACTCGGATACGGTCTGCGCAATTCTGATCACCGGGCACAGGAATAGCGGCAGGAGTAATGGAAAAACATCCAATAGGCAGCGCATAAAAACTTTTCATATAACATAATAAAAGTCCCACATTACGTTTGTTTATAAATGTGCTCATATTGTATACACCCGATGCGCTTCCACCGGCAGGCTGGCACCGTTATTGGTTCTATTGCTCGTTATCCGCGTCTGTGCGCTTTGACTACTTTTGTGCCAGACGCGTGCGCGATTGGAAAAGAGCGGGGAAATTTGCGTTACTCCTTCGATATCTCGGGACGTGGACGTGCGCGCGATAAAAACGACATTTTAACGCGCTGGTTCAGACGCCGCGCGATTTTATTCGACGTCATGCGACGCGGAATCGATTCCGACGTTGCGGTTCACTCCCATCAACAAGTTCGTTATGAAAAGAGTAAAAAGCAGCGCGAGCCAAGTGAAAAGTTGCCCTTTGGTGTGGAGGCAAAGTGAAGACGTAAAGAGCGCGCGGATGCAAAGCGGCAGTTCCTGCGATTCGACGAGTCATATAATCCGGCTCTCGGTGCGCCGGCTGCTGCGCCGTATTAGAGATGTATGGGTATAACGCGCGCGCTCCGGTTGCGGCGCTCGCGGCGGACGCGACCGCCGCCGCCGCCGCCTTCCTTCTGCGCCGCCGCTTTCTTCGCCGTCGAATCTCGGCACATCCGCTTTAAGCGACACCTTTCTTGCGCGGCCGCGGAGAAAACTCGGCTCGTTACAAGCGCCACTTCACATCGCTCCCCTTTTGTGTTCGTTCGCTGATTTCCGGTCGCCTGGCCGCGATCAACAGATACAGAAGGGGCGGCGCGGGCGGGCGACAGCCATCGATTAGCGTCTCGCGCGAAGATGCGACGAAAAGGAACGGGAAAACGTGGCGGTCGGTCGGGAATGCCGCGCGATGCTAATCGGCGCCCGGCGTGCCATGTTCTTTCGTGTTTCAACGTCCCGACGCGATCGCACGGAACGAGCGCGCTGCCACTTAACGTGACATGATCGTTTAAACGCACCGGCCGGCCTGTCGGCCAGACCGAGTCCCCGCGCGCCGGCATCGCTCCGCCGAAGCGGCTACCGAATTAACCGCCGGCGCGGCGCGTTCTCACACGCGCGATGGTCAACCGTCACGCACGCGAATGTGGGTCTCGCCACGCTGCGCCGCGCGGCGTTCGTCGTGGGCGCCACGCGAACGCCCGAGAGAGGAGAGAGCGCTCTCTCGACGCCGCCGGTCGCGTGGACGTGTTCATTCATGCACGCCGCCACTCGAAACGCGCTCCCGAATCGGGCTCGCTCGCGCGCACGTCGGGCGCGTGTGTGCGGGCCGTTGATTTTATCTCTTCGGTAACTTGTTCGCCGTGCTCGCGTTAATGCATGTTCGTCGGTAATGGGCGCGCGCGCGGGTGCGCGCTCGACCGATTCATTACGTGTCAACGGGTTGTATCATCGCTTATTGGTCTCGGCCAGATCGGCGTCATTGATCGGGGCATTTTTAAGACGCAGTCGATTGACCCCACTTTACCGGTGCTTCGGCGGGTGTAGCTGCGAATTAAAATGGGTCGGTGTATTAAGTCGGCAAACATTTTTCGGACACTCCCGCTGGCCATCAATCAATTGTTTTAACATACCGCCGACGTCCGCGAGCAGAGATTACGCGCGCTCGTTGGGCGGGCTATAACTAATGCGATCACCAGCATTACCAGCATCACTAGCTACATCGGTATTACGTATATTGGCTGTATATCACCAGTTACATCATCGCCCGGATCAAAATCGACGCGATTATGAAATATTTGACGACGTGCTTTATATGGCACACCTCCCGTTACGCCCACTCGTTTGTGCTCCGCCCGTCGGAATGGAAAAAAGAGTGTGCGATTTTTTGGGCTGGCTGTTAGGAGGAGAGAGATTGGCAGATTTCTACCTGCGTGGGAGTGTAGTTTTGTCGCCGTTTCGGGGGTTCTTCGGTCGGAAATTGATGATGTTTCCTCGCGTTGTTGGATTTCCCTTGTCAGTTGTACAGATTTGCGGATTCGTTATGCGAGGGGTGGCCGATGGTGTGAGGGCAGGTTGGACTCGATGAGGTGGCAATATTCGCCCAATCTCTCTCACCCCTCGCGCGTTCCATCCTTCTGCGCGAAATCAGCTCGTGGCTCGCGTGCAAATGAAGACGTACGTACCGTGCAAACTCTGTTCGCACACACGCCGAACGCACAGAGGCATTTCTCTCGAGCACCCGCATACACACACACACACACACACACGCGCCACGCGGATGGCAAACGCGTTGCGTCGCAATTCGGTCGTCGAATTAATCAAAGTTTAAGCTCTGTAATAATGCGAGCCGAGAATCGAAGCGCGCCGCCGAACGCCTGCCAACGCACACCGACGGGAGCGAGCGCGTTACGTCGAAAGCGCCGCAGTACGTCAGCATTATTCCTATTTTACAGCAAAACTCAATCAGGGACTAATATATTAGAGCTGTAAATTGGCAATCAATGTTTCCATGCATATGTATGCACGTTCGGTGCGGCGGCGCGGGTGGCGGGCGGAGAAGTGTGTGCGCGCACACACCACGCCGCGCCGAACGTTTTCCCACCGCCGCCACTTTATACCTGCACTCTTGGCGCCCGTCGCCTTGCACACCCCGCGCCGCCGCCGCGCACGCGCTACGCCCGGCATGTAATAACACATTGCATCGCGTATTAAGCAAAACGCCGTCGCCGGACGCGAAACGAACGCGGCGATTTTAAAATCGAATTTTCTCCTCGCGTCTATCTGTCGTCCGATAATTTCCAGATTTAATACAATGCGCGCCGGCGATGTTAATCTGCAATAACCGTTCGTTCGTCACCGTTCGGGGATTTGTTCGATAACCGCCCGCCCTTCCACCGCGCGCCTCCTCTCGCCGGCCCTGCCAATTTGGTTATGTATCTAATTTAAGGTTTACTACTGCGCCGCCCTCGCGTCCCTCGGCAACATCGCGAACGCGCGCGCGCCACGCGCATATCGCACGTATCGGCTGCGCCCCTCCGTCCCACCCTCGCCGCGGAGCGAACGCAAGTGTGTCGAGGCAACGCCACATCCCTCTAACTACCTTTTACATTATTAACTCTAATCAACAATATGCTACTTCAACGCACAGCGCCACGTCGAGCGGACGCGCCGACTGACGATCGCGAGTCGGCACGCCGGATTGCAGATTATTGCCACTCTAATATTAATAATCTGATCAACCTCGTAACTTATTCATTCGTTAATTTCATTGGCGTTGCATTATTGATGCGCTGCGGTGCGGCGCGTGGCGCCCCGTAGTATTGTTATTGTTTACTTTCTCGTCGTGATATATATTTGATCGGGCTCGGTGGTGCGCGCCCGCTCAATCAATTCCATCATTTCACTTACTTATGGGCGGATTGATCGCGTGTCTTCCGGGCAAATGGTAAATAAAAACGACCAGCGTCGCATGAAGTATTCACGACTGATTAGTTGGTAGTTTTATGTGCGTCCAGGTCGAGCCGTAAGTAATTTTTGTTTGTTTTCGACGTTGCATCATAATTGGTTTCGCGATTATGCGCACTTCGGGGGATACGTAGCGCACACAACGACTCGTCGAAATAGCATTAAGAGTCTTCACGTTAATTCACTTCGCTTTCTGCATAGTTGAATTCATTAATCGCAATTCGTCGCAATTCGCAAGCGACGCGAACGAGGACGACGAAGGAGCGCCAGCGCGACGAAGTGCTATTTTTTTCCCCGTCGTCCACCTCCTTCGGCGCTACGGCCGGCACGCGTGTGTGCGGAGGTGGGAGCGAACGTGCGAGGCGGCGGCGATGTAAACAACGCGCCAGCGCGCGCACGCGCCGGCTTTATTTAGATAACTCGACAAAACAATTAAAACGTTAACGAGCTTCTAACTGCGAGCTTAACGACTCGTTTCGAAGGTGTCTTTGGCCGCCGCCCGGGCTCGGATTCGCGCGACGCGCGTCGGCAACGCGGCGGAATAACGAAACGGCATTCGCCGCCGTCGCCGACGCCGCCAACGCCGCCTACCGCTCGTCGCCGCGCCGAGTTGCGGACGAGCAAACGTACGCAGATAACTGCTAATGTCACCAGCTATAACAAATAAATTATACATGCTGTCAACAGCAATAAATTCCGAGAACTCCGCCGACATCAACGGCTTGCTTCGGAGCAGTTGCATTCGAATAAATTGCTGATTATAACGAACAAGATTGCGTCTTCTCTCTCTCTCCCTCTATCGCTCTCTCTCCCGCTGTCTGTTGGGGCGCTCATCTCTTGACTCTGAGACGAAACAACTCCATTAAGCTCTTGTTTCCACAATTAAAATAACAGATGGCGCTCTTGGAAATCGTATATTTCGACGAAAGCATCCGTTTGGCAAGGGCGCAATTTTTCCTAAAGTCTATTTACAATATATTCAATATCGACGAGAACTTTGCTCTCCTTATAAGTAGAAAACTAAATATTACCACATTTCCGGAGAAGATGCATTCGATAAATGTGCAGCGCAGCTCAAGTTCTATACTTGAAGAGGATACTTTTCGGAAGAAGCAATCGCGATTTATTACTTTCGTATTTGTATATCTCTCGGCGGTACCGCAATCATTGCGAGCAGCAACTGACGATTTTTATCTTTTGCTTCGCGGTTTGTAAAGAATTTCGGCATGGCGCATGTTTGTGGGTCATCCGGCGGTTGGTAGGCGAGATGAACGTGGGTTATCTGCACTTCGCGTCGGGGTATTTGCCGATCGCGTAATTTGCTAAAGCGTCGACAAGTTTTATTTTGATAAATAGCGAATTGGCGAAATGAGCGCCCCCCGCCGCAACAAACACACTTGACACGCGTATAAATTTCCCAACAAATTGCACTTCCGGCACGCACCGCCGGCTTTTCGCTCGGCCAGTAAAAAGCGAGTAATTTACATGGCATATTTGAACAAAATGCTTTTTAAATTCGAACAATAGCGCTTTTTGCGCGTCGGCCGTCGCGCGCGCGTTTGCAGAAAAATATCACCGACATAAATTAGCGGGCGCCGCAAATAGGGGCAAATGCGCATGGCCGAAAAGTGCAAAAAACGAACGGCGAATGTGCAATTCATACACTGTTTAATATACTTTCGCGCGACGATAACGGGACAAATGCCAACAATTAAAATCGCGCGACACCAACACTCTCGTCGACCAACTTTTGGGCGGTGGTTCGTTACCACACCGTTCGAACTATTGGTGCCTGCGTCTGCGTTTGAATAATTAACGAGATTATTTACCGTTAAGGAGGGCGGGTCCGCTCTCGTAATAATGATGATGGTATTTAAATATGTACGAGTAATGAAACTCAATCTCCTTCCGAAGCCCGGGCGGAATTCTGTTAAGACGTTTCCGGCGCGCCAAAAACCACGTTCGGGAAGCGGGCGGAGCAGAAAACTGATCGAGCCGTGGTCGAAGGAAGTCGAAGGCGATGCGCGAGGACAAATAGTTGGGAGTAGTGATGGACAGGCAGGTAGGACCTGCATCGTGGCCGACCCCAGGTCCGGCATCCATCGGACCGATCCTAATTTTATTTATGCGCGCGTACGATGTTAAGTAAGCTCATCACGTCCGAAAATTAACGACGCGCCGTAAATCAAGACGCGCCGGCGAGTACGGGCCTGCTTCGGCATTCTGCGCGGCATTCGCAGTCGGCGGCGGCAAAAGGGTGACTGGCGAACCCCCTCGCTTAATAATGCACCCGACAGGGGCTTCTCCGTCATGCAACTTTTATCGGTACGCAGATAGATGTATATATTATACATGCGTGATGTAAACAACGTGTGGGGCACGCGGACGCAAAGACCCGCGATGCGAAAAACTTGTGCGAAACCTACCACACTCGCACAAAATACGAAATAATTTCGATAGCGTTTTCGCGCGCGCGCTTGCGCTAAAATCTTGCATCCACTTAACCTCAAATTTGAACCGCCCGCCAGGAGCGCTGCAAACGTGCCGCGCGCGCAAATCGAATTGTGTGCATCGCGCGTCATCGGTGTGCGTGCGCCTTCGGTGGTGCGCGCTCGGCGTCGCTTTAATGCATGTCGTAACGCTGCTTGGGTAATTATTTAAAATCAATTATCGGTTGCAATAATGTCGACATCGACGTCGGCGGCGCCTGCACACGCTCGAGCGACTCGGCGTTCGATTGTGTCGGCGGCGGCGGCGGCGGCGGTCGTAACGCCGGCGAGGGGGCTGTGCCTGCGTATCGGCCGTGTCCGCCCGCGATGCGCGCGGCTCCCTCGGCGTGTAAATATATTGGGACGGATTAATCTAATTCACAATTTAGGAGCCGACCGCTTCATCCATTTTAATTCAGACAAATTGCGCGCCGGTGTTGCGCTCGGCGCTAATGTAACAGAAATTGATAGAAATTAAGATTTACCTGATTTAATCTAAAACTGCGCGGCCGCGCCGATGCAGCGACGGCGCGGCTAATTAAAGTACGCATGCATTATCCACGACTACGTACGTTTACAAATTTAATTTCCGGCTGCATCGCTCGCGCGGCCGGAATCTGGCGCGCCAAGTTCGACGGTAATTCGATCCGAGATGCCGCTGCCTCACGTTTGACATTCCGCTGCGCATGCGCCGCGACGCTAACGAACGCGTTCGCGGCGCGTTTTATGCAATATTAATCGACGCGATAAATTTTCAATCGGATCCGCCGAAGTTTCGTAATGCGGAGCGATCTCCGATCAAATTCCCATCAATATTAAATTGCAGCGCCAACTTTTATTGGCGCTTTACGATTTTTTTGCCGCGTCGCGAGTCGAAAGTTGCAAGCTCGACGCTGAAAAATGCACGCGGCGACATGAAATAACATGCATAACACGCGAATAAGTAATGTTCGATTTCGTAAATGTTTTATGCACGCTTGTGGCAGAGCGTTGCGGGGAGCATCCGCGAATCGCCGACGCGCCGAGCGCGAGCAGAAAGGAAGACGTATGCAACCGAATGTGCGCGCCACTCTGCGAACTGCCGCGCACCGTCAGCGTTCATTGTGCGCACTTGTTCGTAATGCACTTGGCGCTTTTGTGTCGACGCATTGCGGGAGCGACGACGAAGGCGAGCGAGAGTGAGAGAGTGAGACGCGCGCGCGCGACGCGTCGGCGGCATTCATAAGTTGACATCGCATATTTATGGCACATTTTATGTCTGATGCATGTGTGATTTATTTATGCCAATGAGATTGATTTTCTTTCGAGAACGCAGCGAGAGCGGCGCCGCGTCGCCGTTCTTAACCTCAACCGCCGGCCTACGCTCGCGCGGCTTTATGGGCTTAATATAGACGCGTTTTTTTTTCTTCTGCCCGGCGCACGGTTTGCGTTCGTTCTGCCATAGTGGCGGCGGTGTGCGGTGGCGGGCCGTCGTCCTCGTCCCTCTGCGTCGGCGACGTCCTTCGATAAAGACGCACGCACGTTCCACTCTCCTTCGTACTTCATTATGCCAGGATTGTTTCGGAGCTAAAAAGCTCCCCGCGTTCGCATTCAGCGCGGCGCGTCGGCCGCGCACCGACGACGACCACCTACGTTGCAAGTTTTATAACTTCACATTATTGTGTACATACTTCGGCAAACAATTACGCGAAAAACGCGCGAGCTTCCAGCGAGCGGGCGCGCGCATAAAAGAATATTACATACGTAATCGTCGTTGAAAACCGTCGGCAGCGTCGACGACTGCGAGGACGAGGACGACGGCGACGAGCCGCGGATGAATGAAATGATTATGCGATGGAAAATCCGCAACTTACCTCGGCGCGCTTTCGCCGCCCTCGCGCCGCGAACGTTTTTCTATTATTATTATTACGTTAATCTCTCGACATGTGCGCGCATTGTGTGCAGCCCTAGCCGCGCCGCTAAACGCAGGAAAACGGAAGCGACGAGAAGAGCGCCGTGCGCGCCACGACTGGCGGGGCGGCGATTGTCTCCGACGAATTAATCCCGCGCCTCAATTGCGCCACCGCCATTTGGCATGCCCTGACGGTTTTTACCCGACGTCAAGATGGCCGCCGCGACTGCGCCCAACCACTCGCCACGTATCAAAAATCCCTTCGCCGATCGTGCGATCCATTGCAACGTGTTCAGACGTGCACACGTTATCGGCCACGTGTGCATTAATTATAACTTGCGTAAATGTAATATCACACTCTACATGGCGCCGGTCTTGTTCCGCTTCGCGACAGTTTCTCCGGCTCTCCCGAATGTGTTCGAAACGTTAAATTACGTTCGAAGTTCGGCGACATTCCGCGCGCCTGCAGCGCCGTCGCGTCAGCGCAACCTGTCCGCGAAAAGCGCAATTCTAATTCTCATCAACACCGTCGCCGAAGAAAACTTCCTCGGACGCGCGGCGGCGGTTATTATTTGAAGGCGTCCGCGCTGCTCACTCGTGACATCAGTGAAAATTAAGTTTTAATTGCACTCGTCAAGTTGGCCTTCTATTAATTGCAATACGAAATTACGTTAAAGCGTGCGTTTGCGCGACGGCGAAGGACACTCGACCCGGTTCAGCGCCGCGCCGCCGAACGCTTCCGCTCGATATTCGCGTCTGTCAGGAGCGTTTCAAACTTTGCGGTTGCATTTATAAAGTACACACGCGCGCCCGCGCACCACTTTATTTTCAAATATTCTTGGCGAGTCGACTTCACCTGAATTCGGACCGCTCCGAGACGCGGCCCGACTAGTTATTTGCAAGTTTCTACATAATATGCAAATTTGCAAACGGCCGTCCCGCGCAGATATGGCCACGAGTCTATCCGGCGCAACTTTCGCAAGATACATTTTTACATGAAATATGTGCGCGCCTCGGCCGGGCGTATCTTCCGCGCGCGCCGCGCGTACGTATATTCTAATTTAAAATATAGAATACAAATTTATACTTACGTATCGGCCATAGAAATGGATGTCGACGTTGCCAACTCGGACCGGATTCCCTGGCGGCGCGTTCGATTTGATAAATGCGAAATAAATATTAAATACAGTTCTGTCTACTTTGTGCGCGCATTCCGCGCGAAGCCATAAAACTGTACAGAGTCGTATAAAATGCTCGTTCGGATGCGCGGATCGGACGGGTCGAACGAAACGGGTCCGGGGCGCGGAGTGAAATACGAATTTCGCGCGGCGCAATTCGGCGGCCGGACGCGTAATTAATGTCATTAATCATTGCGCGCCCCCTTTTTCTCTGCGTTGTGCAGCGGCGATCCAAGGGTAACGAACTATTCGGCGGATGGAAATCAATGCCCGAAGACAATACGCGTCTTTTTGTTTTTGGTGGACTTTTCGACGTCGGCTTTTGCGACGATATCGGCGACGTGCGAAACGCGGTCGTCGGGTGTGCGCGGCGGCGGCGGCGGAGGCGGCGTGGCGGTTCCGCTTTGTCGCTGACCTGCCTTCCGTCGCGTCGTCGTGTCGTCGACGCCGTAGGACCCCACTTTGCGCGCCTTTGATGTCCCGTCGACGCCTCGTGCAGATTACGGCAAACATCTGCGCTGGAAACGTGCCGGCGGTTCGCGCGCGGAAATCTCTGAACTTTTCGCCTCTCCGCGCCGCGCGCCGTCGTCACTCAATAACGCAAAGAAAAATAACGCGCGTTTGTGCGCTCGGCGCGCGCTTCGCTCTCCGTCGGGGTCGGCGGCGCTTCGTTGGGCTCGAGAGTTTTTCCGCCGCAAAGTCGATTTTTCGCGCGTCTCGCGTCACGTGCGCTCGCATGCTGCGCGTTGAAATTAAAATGGCAGGGCGCACGTTTGACATTTTCCTTTCGACGCCATACAAAATCGAGCGCACGATTCACCGGCTGTAATGCGTTTTTCGGTTTTAGAAAAATTTAAGAGCATGTAAATAACGCGCTGTTTATATTGCACACGCTCGGATGACACGTGCATCGGATGCATAAATCTGGAGTAAACAAGTGTCGTCCACGTACCCGCATACATATGTAAACGCAATATTCCGCCCCGAGCGCGCGTCCATGGCTCGCTCTTCATCGCGCAGTCATCGTCATTTTATAAACGAAATATACGCAATATGGAGAAAAAAGGGCGAGATCGCGTGGCGCGAGCGCACATTCATTCATATCGTAGTGCGAAAACAACGTTCGCGCGGCACAAACGAATATAAATATAAAATGCGATCGCAAGGCACAGCGTCGAGAGCGAAAAGCGCGCGCCGAATAAAAAAAAAATAGGAAAAAAAAGCCCAACCAAACGCATCGTGACGCTTCATTATCAAAGTGTCGAACTGTATTGAACATGTATGATTCATGTTGTGCCGCGCCGCGCCGGACGGCGACAACTTCGACGCAAAAATATGCGCTCGCCGCCGACGCGTCATAAACACGGCACGCATCGTCCCCGTCACGGACACGCGCGGGGGGGTGCGCCGCCGCCCGGTCCGTCGCCGTGCATTATTAATGGCGAATGAAATATGCATCAAAGCTGCGCTGGGCTTCGCCCGCCGGCGGCCGAGATGGGAATGAATGGTGCGCGCCTGGCCAGCTCGCTGTCTTTGCGCGTTTTTCCTCGGCGCTTTGCGATAATTACGCGGCGATGCAATTTTCGCGTTCGGCTCGGCCAAATCTGCAATTCGCGGCCGCCTGTTGATGAGTTGCCAAGTCGTCCGTGAGGGCGAGTTCGCTTCATTACCAACGCCACGCGCGATTTTGCCGATTTCGGTCGTGACGCCGGACGCGCGACGCCCAAAAGGGTGAAATAGTTATCGCGCAGGTGCGTCCTATCACGCCTCGCTGCGTGGGCTATCAACATCACCGCTGGGCCACCACTCTATTGGCAGTGATGTCGAACTCAATTCTTACGCGTCGTAAATTGCGGGTTAACTCACCGTCACAGTTGCGGGATGGACGCGGGTCATACTACGCATTTAGTCGACTAACTTTCGCCTACTTAAGCGCTCGCCGCGCGGCGTAACTGATGAAAAGTGTAAGTAAAAGAGACCAGTTAATCATCCGGTGCTGCATCTGCTGCGACGCCAGAGGCGAGGCGGCCGCGGCGGCGGAGGCGCCGGGAAACGCCAAGGTGGCAACACTGGCAAACTTTCTAAGTGATGTATGTGCATTGTAAATTACCCCTCGAACATTAGCCAGCGGCAGCGCACGGGTGGCTTAACTTTGGCGGCGTGCTTGCCGCACTCTTCCAAACAATAAGATGCACTACTTGAGAGCTACACGGGGTTCGAAAAAGCTTTTCGAGAATAATTTATTGCCTCCTCGATATTTCTATACTTTTCTGCAATTTTTTTTTATCGAACGCTTGATATGTTTTAATGCGCGAGATTTAAATGAACGGGCGATTGTCTGCAGTTTCGCGGGCAAATTGCTTTTAGAAAATACCCTGTAGGGGTTTTATGTGGCATTAGCGATATCCATTATCTTAAGATATTATAAATGCTTCGTAACAACTTCCACAATGAATCGCGCTCCCCGTCCTGCTCTCGGCCGGGGCCGAAGCGTTCGTTCGCTCGCTCGAGCATCTCGAGCGTGCGCTAAGCGCCAAACTAAAACTTTCAATAGCTGGCTGGCGGCTGCCGGCGGCGTCCAGGATTACACAACGGGAATATCCAGATGGAAAATTTAATATAATGCAATATTTAATATTATATAGTGTAATAGTAAAGACGGAGAGAGGCGCAGACGACGGGCGGGCGGTGGGACGGGGGGAGGGAGGCGGTGGGGAATGCTCATTCCGGCTGCCGGGCGCGGTGTTTCGGATTCCGGGTGTCGGTCGTCGCGCCTGTGCGCACTCAAATCCGCGTCGATCAGCCGCACACACGGGGGAGCATCATGCGAATGCGCGGTTTCGCGGCGTGCGGCTCATCGGCGGAGCGGTGGCGGCCGGGGAGGGGCAATCCGCCCGCCGCCCGCCGCCCTTCTTCCGGGCGAAATTAATTTCTCAGTAATCCAAGACGGGCAGTAATTAAGCATCTCGCGCTCGCTCTCCGCAGACGGCATCTCAGCGATCTATCATTGCGTTTACATCCAATTGCCGGGGATCGCCGCAATTAAATCCGACAGCGACGAACGCCTCGGTCGCGGGTGGGAGGGGGGCAGGAAAGCTGGGCGCGTCTTCTTTTGCGCGCGCCGCACATTTCCGCATTGCAAATTTTATTACATTTTTTTTGCATCCGGAATTCTAGAATTTCATTTCATTTATAAACGCCGCCGAGCCGCAGGCGGCCAGGTAGAGGCGAATATTTCGAAATTGGTTCGGATAGATCTTCGCGAGTTGCGCGCGGCTGTAGCAAATTTAATTTGTAGATTGTAGACGCGTCGAAGTTTGCGAAGTCGAATAACGCGGCGTTCGGCAAAGATCGCAATCGCCCAAAAATCTCCGGATAAACGCTTCAATTAGCCGCCCCCGCGTACGCGCCGAGGGAGAACGCGCACGTCTGCGTCGGCGGCCTGTTAATTGCACGCGCGCACCGCCCCACGACCGCCGCGCAAAGCGGCGCACGGAAAACAGTACAATATTTGCGCGCGAGAGCGGATGAAGCGAAGCCATTTTCGGGGGGCGGTTTTTCC